>APFE030532715.1:29669-87881 GCA_000404065.3 Pinus taeda
CGCGATGGTTTTCGTCCATGGTTTTGGACGCGATGGTTTTTCGGTCCATGGTATTGGATGCTTCAGCATGTATAAATATGTATTGTAACATTGAAAGGAACATAATGAAAAATCAAGCTGGTAGTCCCAGTTTTGGGATCTAGGGGAAATCTCAGTGTATATGTGTTTTATGCGTTATGCTCTCGCATTTTTTATTTTCTATGTTTTAGAATTCATATGCAGGTAATTTTTGTACAGGGTTAAAACCTACAGAGAGAAGGTAGGGCTGCGAAGGAAGACGAAAACCTCAAAGACTTTGTTCAACCCTATCACCCTTACATAAGGTGATCTACTTGATATCAGAAAAATGATGAGGGACGTCACTATGGAGGCCCTCCAGTTGTTTGAGGAGCAACATTAGATGGGATTGGTGGCTCTCTGGACACAAATACAGGAGTTGTAGGTGCGCACTCCGCAGGGTGGCACAGTGTCAACCAGTCTCATAGCAGGAACTTCTGCAGCCGAGGAAATGCTGCGTGCCCAGATGACCAACACAATAATGCTGCCAGATGGAGCATTTGTTAACGAAAATTAGGTCGACAAGCCTATGCTCAGCGGGTTGAAAGGGATCGGGTTAAACATGGCTGTGCTCCCTTGGGAGACGCTCTATATTTTGTAAGATGGAGTCACTACAGAGCTTCGGGCCCGGGAGAGTCACGCGATACAAGTAATGAGCGAGTAGCACATCAACATTGAGTAGTTGAGCCTACAACACAACAAAGCAATGTAGGAGAATAGACCGATAGTGCAGGTGTTGGAGGAAGCCTATCAGATGGTCCTATGGTTGGCCATCCAAGCAGAAGAACTGGTGGAGATGCACGTACATAAGTTAGAAGCAGGGGTGCGTGACATAAGAGAGGAAATGGTTAGGGTTTCGCTAGAGCTGAACATTGAGATAGAAAAATTATAGTTGAAGGCACAACCTTCAGGAACAATGTGCCAACGTGATCACAACAGCAATTGCAGTGGTTAACAGTGTAGTGACAGTCTACAGGAAGCTGTTTGAGCTGTCATTCGAGGTCGTCATCATCCTGTAGCAGGACCTGAAAATACAACACTTAGAGACAGATGTGCACGCGCTGCAGTAGAGGTACGACGAGGTAGAAGGGATCGTGAAGATGGTTTCCCTTACACAAAGGTTTGCAAGGATGCAGCAAGCTAAGGCACTCAAGGACCAGGTAGATGCTGCTCAGCATAAGGAAGCAGTTTTGAAGGCATACCTATAGATGAGGATTGATGAGGCGTATACCATTACAACCTCCATTGAAGCAAAGCTCATGCAACTACAAGAAAACCAGGCGAAGATTCAGGACAAAAGTTCCACCACAACGATCATTGAATAGTGCATAGAGGATGTCCAGCAGGTAGCCGCTTAATACGCTACCAAACTTGCAGCGATCCAATCAGAGTTGGGAGGTCTTTACACAAAGATCTCCATGCTGATAGAGTGACTCAAGGGTGAGTCACAATGTTTTTGTTGGGGGTCTATTGGGCGCGGGATCCCCCAAGAGAAGTTTTGGGGCTTAGAGCCCAAATTTTGGTCAAAGTTTGTAATTTTGATGTAAAGACTATGCATTTTGTGGGCACAGAGTGTGTAGTTTGTTAAAGAGTGATAGGGTTCTCCGCTCTTAATTTTGTTATTGTAATGTTGACTGTAGATATCTTCCCATGGTCTACGAACCATTTGATTGTATAAATAGAGTGAGGCTCATTGTAGTCAAGGCAGGTAATCTAAGAAAAGAAATGAGGAAGAATTGAGTCATATCTATGGAGTAAACTCTAGTTTTGGGTTGTAGAGTAGGAGAAGGCTCTGCAGCTAAGTGTGTAGAGGCCTAGTAGTCTGCATCTAAGTGTAAAAATCCCTGCAGGGTGATTCAAGTTTGTAACAGTTGGAAGTATTAATAAAGAGAAGTTCCAAATCATTTCTACGTATTTATTTCCTATTTTATGCATCTGTTATATTGGGTTTGAATTTCACTTCTAATGCTTATATGATGCACACATGTATATAACTATATTGATTAAGTAAACGCAAGGAATAATATCTATTTCTGCGAAGATAACTAAGATTTGTCACTAAGATAAGTAAGATATTCAGTCTAGGTTGGGAAATAGCACAGATCATTGCTCTAGTAGCACAAAAGCATCTCAGCCCCTGGTTATAGCTTTACGAAAGACGGTTGGGACACTTTGCTGAAGGTTGGAATAGTGCACGATGCGATGTGTGTGAAAAAAAGCCTATTTGGAATAAATCAACATCATAGACATCTCAAGGGTGTGGAAATTTGGTTCTAACATCCCCCCATACTACTTCGGGTGAGACTTCAGTCCACGCTCTAGAGGTTAATGCCAAAATGGCTAGTGGCGTAGGGATTTGTTTGGCTAAATAAATCAGAACCTAGGTTAGGGCCCCATAAGAAAAACAAGAGTCTAAAGGGTCACAATATAATCAAAGGCGACATAACAGTAATAATAAAAGGGCACAACAGTAACAATAGTGGGCTTCTATGGGACACAATAATAACAATAGGGGCACAACAATAAAAATAAGGGCTATAATGACAATAGTAATGTGGGAATCACTAGTATTATAGGGAACTAACACGACATAAATGGAAAAGGCATTACCAATCCAATCATGGTTAGGGAGAGACCAAAGTATTAGGGATTGGGATATGGTTAAAGGGAGTTTGGGGAATGCTATAAATGGTTTGCGGCACATCAACCATTTTAGGATGAGACATCACACAAGGATTGTGGTGACAATGTTCATTGTCTCCCAAGCGAGATGAGTGCTTGAAGGGACCTTGCATGTCATTTTCCACTGCACTCCTTCAAAGCTCCAACCCAAGAGATAGGCATAAATATCATGGGTGTTTTCCTATGCAAGTCAATTTTGACTACTTCTGGAATATGTACCATTGTACTTTCTGTGATGAATTTGACCATTCTATGGCTGTCTATGAGAAATGTATGATATCAGTTAACATAATGGACAATATTCTAGGCATCAAGCATAATGATTCTCCTTCGCATGAGAGGACTTCTTTTTTAGAAAGAAAGAAAAACTTCTTTTTACCCATTACAAGATTCATGGGCATGGCAATGAATGATGTTGGAAATTACATCCAGAGCTTCGTTAAAAGAAAGGAAATGATATTGTGCAACATAATGCAAGGTAAACAAGAGGTGACAAAGAGGACTCACAAAAATCCTAAACAACCTTCAAGCCAAAGCTGATGCAAAAGAGAACCCATAAGCCTAGGAGAGGCAAATATTGGGTAGGCTTGTTTGTAAAGTTGCTTTGTAAATTTGTAATTACTTGTTATTGTTCACATTTTTGGATACTTTTGTAAAATGAACAATAATTGTCACTATGTGCAACAATTATGTGTTTTTATTGATATATGTATGCGTTTGTTTATAATTACACATGTTCAAGGACTTTTGTGATTGTACAAGTTTGTCATTCAACTTTGTTTATAAGTTTGTCATGTATTCACTGATGCAAGTATTCGAGATGAAACTTGTGTGAGTAGAATATTTCATTTTAAGATTGTACAAGATGACTATATTGTTGTAGGAAAAGCCAATTATATCATTGAAATTTTTCAACAGTGTACATTTTATGTAGAAGCTCAGTTTGAGGACAGTAAAGAGAGTTTATGTTGCTTTTGATTTCGAAGATGGAGTCAATTTTTTCTTCAACAGTTTAACTTCAAGATGAAGTTGTTTTTGAGCCATGCAAATATGAGATTAAAGAGAATGCTTGGGTTCTACTCATCAGTATTTTACTCCTCCAACAATCATAAGAATATTGGATCAAATCTTAATAAGGAAGTAGGTCTTCACAAAGAAGATAGGTGAAGTGCCTTGATTCACGATATAAGGGAACCAATTGAAAAGCAAGAATTTTGGATTGATATTTTTGGTGATTTTTAGTTTAATCCTCATTATGTTTATTAGGGAAGTAAAATTTTGGAGCCCAAAAGTTTCCTACCAAGGAAGTTTGATTAGGTGATCAAATTTTAGCTAAAAAATGAAAGTGTTGAGAAAGTCTTTAAACCACCGTCAAGTCAAAGTGCTCATTGTTCTAAACCCAATGACATTCATTTCACCTCAATCTAATACCATATGATCAAGTTATCACGTGTTGACTGTTTGGCCCAATAGCTAAAATTTTAGTATGTCTATTGACTGGGTGACCGCACGGTGAGTTAGGAGGGTGATTCTGTGTACCCTAAACCAACCAGGTGCTGACACTTGGCATGTTATGGTTCACTGGCTTTGGTTTATTTTATTGGTTCATGAAATTTTGACTTGTCCCAATAATATGGTGCCACATGGCCAAGTCAAGGGTTGGCATGTGGCAACACAGGGTCAAATAAAATTATGGCATTGTAAGAGTGACGTCCGAGTGGTTTGAAACCCCAACCTTTGAACTAGTAGTGTGGTGGCTTATTATTAAGCCTTCATGGTGGACATTAATATGTATAGGGTTGAACTTGTAGTTAAGTTTGAATTCGATGTCCGTTGGGGAGAGGGGTCGAGCTGACAACCTCGGCCCTTGGTCGTATCCATCAAACATGAACTTTGGCATAGAAGAGTGGAGGGTATTGGAAGAATTCCCTAGCATGGTGGGCATATGAGGCACCAAAATACCACATGCTAAAGGAGATAGGAACTGGTGGAGGGGGCTGAAACCTTGCCCTTAGCCCTAGCTATATATACGCACATAGAACCATGTCAGGGCAATCATTAGAAGGTTTTTAGGGAAGGGGCTAGCCCTTGGTCATGAATCCAACACATGACCACAGTCACCATTAATAGGAAAGGAACTATAGAGGGGGGGCATCCCCAAGTTCCATGACTACCAATGTGACCTAGCAGCAAGAAGTCAAGGGGCCCAACGGGAAGGGCTGGCTGTTAGCCCAACCCTCACTCTCATGGCACCTAAGTGACCAGATACATAATGTTTAAGGACCAAGATGGAAAGGGCATGCCTTAAGGCCCAACCCATGACCTTGTGTGGCTATATGGCCTGAATTTTTGGCCTTAAGGGGTCATTAGAAAATTTCATCCCCCAAAAAAATGCACTGGTGGAGGGAAAAAGTGTCACCCCATTAGCAAGAAATAGGGAGGATTTGTAGGATATTTAGATTGTGGGTCCAATGTGTAGGACAGATAATAGTAAAACTCAAGAGAGCTTCTAAAGCCATATATTTTGGAGTTTTCAGTGTTTTGGAGCTCAACAAGAGTCTACCTGGGGGTTTTTGGACATTTTGGATCCAATGGTGTTATATAGCTATTTATTTTAGGAGATATGAGAAGTCTTTTTGCAAGTTGAATACCAAGGGTGTGTGGATCGACTAGGTTTTTGAAGAAATTCTTGAAGGTGTTTGAGCATGGATAAGGCCTTTAGGGGTTTTCTTACATTCAGAAGTCTATTGCAGTAAATCTTACTTATAGGGTTCAACTAAGGTTTACTTTTTCATTATGTTATGTTGAGGGATGTTTTGTTTATGGTATTTAATGTGGAATTGAAGTGTTTATATGCTCATGTATTCTCATTTTAGTTGGAGTATAGGGTTTTTTTATATATGTCTTTTGTTGTTGTTTTATGGGAGAGTTCTTTGCGGGAGAACATTTCCTTGAAGGGAAAATAGCCACATTTTTTCATTGGAAAACTTTTATGTACTCCCTTTTCTACTGAATATGTGGAGCGACCTAGGTATGTTGGTAGGCTCGTAGATGTAACCCAGGAGGGTTGAACTCCATCATAAAATATTTTGTTATGATATTCATGATGCCTATATGAGTTATGTGATATTATGTTTCTTATGGTTAAGTTTACATGTTAAGAATAACTCACGACATGAAGAGACATTGGAAAAACTTGTTTACGTTTGAAGACCCATTATTACCTTGCAAAGCGTCGGAAAAATCCTTGTTTATTTGTTTGTTTGATTTTGGGGAAGAGGAAAAGACACCTCCTCTATATTTATATCACTATTACTATTGGCAAAGGTTGATTTCAGATTATTGGACATGATGTCTTGATATTTGGAACATGTGACTAATATGTGTGAGCAATTGTGGGGAAATCATGCTTGGTATTAGCATGAAAAGGTAATAGTTGATTTATTTTTATAACTAACCTCTGGGTGAATGTGATAATAGATAATAAGACTCAATTGTGGAAAGGTAAGAATGTTAAAGAAATAAAATGGGTGATAATTCCATTGGCTCTGTTTGGAAACCACAATTCCAATGAATTAGTGCTCTGCATGAATACAAAATTTTTTCTTAACCTTAATTTTGACTGATATGATGTGGATATCTATTATATTTCTAAATATGTATTTGATAGGTGGTTATATTAAGGTTGATATTTGAGATAAGATGCTGAGTTATAATATTGTAAAGGCGTGAATAAAAGCATGAATTAATTTTGTGTGATGTAGGAAATCACATGGAAAAAGAGACTGCCATAAACATTAAAGAAGGCTCAGGCTGAGCTTTAACTCATGAACCCTTGGAAGCACAGAGAAATCATGGGGTTTGAGTGACAGTGTCTATTGGAAGTCTTGTTATTTCAGTGTTTTTTGATTTTTTTGTACTTGATTTATAGTTTTGATTATGTCTGGTGCATGGCCGTGCCACTTCATTTTTGTTGTTGTATTGTTGTTGGTTTTCCATGGTATTCTTCATGTTTTCCTTCTGTTCTTGTCTTTTATGTATTTAGGGTCCTCGGAATTGGAGGGGAAAGAGGAAAGTTAATAGGGCACGGGGAGAGATTTTTGGTACCCAACAAGTAATGAATGGCTTGGATGAAGCCCAATGCATGTATAAAGAAACTAAAGGAAAGAATATGACAATCAATTGGATTGGTTGGGTCCATTGGGGTAAATGGATTGTGATAGGAAAATCACATGAAAGGTGAACTAAATTGTTTTGAGGTGTCATATGCCTTGACTATGTTGGTAACTATTGTTCTCCATGTTGCGCATGTTGTGTTGCGATAAATGGAGTTCTCTTAACCTTAACTTGATTATATCTGGTAAGTATGTTGTGATTATCATTATGACGATGTCTATATATGTATATACGTATGTTTTTTTCTTGAAATGTAATCAGGGATCATGGTTATTTTTATGTTAATTTTTATATGTGTGTGTCTGTATATCTATATCTATATCTATATATGTGTGTGTGTGTGTGTGTGTGTGTGTGTGTGTGCGTATGTATGTATGTCATTGTCTGACAGGGTTGTGAGGGATCATTCTTGTGGATGAATGATTGCTTACGTAAGTGAATGGAATGAACAGGTTCCTACTTGATGAAAAATCAAGTGGGAAGAGTATCCCTCACATATTTATGAGGTCAATATCATATGTATATGATTTGATATTATGTGATTATACTATGTATATGTTATGTTATGGCGGGTAATGTTGAGGGATACATCAACAAAATGAAAGCAGTGTGATCTACGACATGCTAGGACAAGCAAGGATAAGACACTAGAAGTAATGTTGCTTCGTAGAGATAGTGTGGTCTCTCGATGTGGAGTACTAGTGTTGTGTATATGTTAAATATGTAGTGTCTTGTATATTTGGTATTGTGTAGGTGATGTCTATGCAATGTTTTGTACATATGTCATTGTCTACATGTTGGATATGTGATGCTATGTACATATGGTGTTGAGATCATGTCGGATATGCAGTATTGTGTACATATGTTGTGTAACGCATGTTGAATATGTGATGTTGTGTAAATATGGTGATATGTACATGTATGTTGTGATAATTACATATGGTGTTGTGTGCATGTTGTACATGTGGCACTATGTATATATGTTCTTTTCTGCATGGTTGTGCATCTGGTGTTCTGTGCATGGGTTTTTGTGTACATGCTTTATAGGCGATGATATGTAAATTTGGTGTTGTGTACACGTTATACAAGTGGTATTGTGTATATGTGGTGTTGTGTACGCATTATGTAGGTGGTGGTATGTACATGTGGTGTTGTGTAGGTGTTGTCCAGGTGGCACTGTCATACACATTTCATTGTATACATGTGGTACTATATTATTTGTAGTCCTTGTATTGACATGTGTAATCGTTCTATTGTACTTTATATAAGTATGTATATTGTTTTGTACACCAGGTGTAAGTGGATGTGTTATGCTGTAAACTAGTTGTAGGTGTATGTGTCGTGTTGTACACCATGTCTAGGTGTATGTATTGTGTTATACACTAGGTGGAAGTGTATGTCCTGTGTGGTAGAATGGGTGTAGATGTATGTATTGTGTAGTATTTTGCGTCATCTGTGGATGTATGCATGTGATGTACATTGTGTGTATGCGTATGTGATTGAAGAGAATTACACCATGCTTGTTGGGTGTGGCAACCAAGTCAGTGTGTGTCCCAAAAGTACAAAGAACAAAGGTAGAAGCAAAGAATCATTTAAAGGATAATTATGAGTATTTTGGTTTCAATATTTATTTATGCATGTGATCTATGACTTGGATTTATGATGGTTTCATGTGATACATGATTTTTATTTATGATGGTAGTGTTTGAGCTAACCGAATGTGATACGTGTATTCCTAATGATTTGATCAAAATTTGACTTGTTATGATAGGAAGTGACCTAAATCCTAAGTGTACCTTATTAAGAAGCTACCAACCACATATGATGTGAATTTATTTCAATTTATTTTGAATCTAATCGAAATTATGTGTTTGGTACAGGAAAGCATGGAAATGCCTGGTTCAGGTGGTTGAAATTGTCTACAACAATTAGCAGTAGTAGCAAAAGGGAATTGGAACATGAAATAGTATGTTGGTAAATCACTTAAGGATCAGGGACATTGTGCGACATTGGTACCCAATAGTGTCCATTGATTTCCATGAGCTTACTATGATCAGTATGATGGTTTTGAGGTAGTGTTGAAGCCCCGAAAATTGGGTCTACAACAAGGGGGATATCCACCTGGTCCAGACCTTGAAAGCAACTCCTTTTCTGTTTGGGATGGTGGGTCCGACTGGGGATAATGGGAATAGTTTCCCAATTTTTTTTGTGATAATAAGAGCTAATGTTTTCCTTTCTAAAGATTTCTAAATAAAATTCTTTTAATCTAAATCTAATCTAAAACATGCAATTTTATTCTAATGAACGGAAACATCTAATTCTAAAACTATCCCGAGAATTAACTTTTCACTTATGCTATCTAAAATGGTTTCTCACAACAATTAGTAATAAAGATCATTCAATTGCTACAAGAAAAGAATTCATTAAAAATGAATTGTTTCGTATAAGAAATTAGTTGAAACAATTGTGAGAAGCAAATCACATAATAAGCTATTCATACATTAAGCATAAACAGAATAGTCATCACTATGCAAAAGTGCCAAATGATAACTTAGGCATTCAAGCTTTCATATATAAACAAATGAACATAAAATATTACTTTGAAACATAAGTAGAAATCATTAAGAGATAAAAGTACCATTGATAACAAGTCCTACTCATGAGCTTCCGCAATATAGATTTATCTTCTCATAATTCAATATCTACTAAGAGTATAGAAATGCATTTCAATAGTAGACATTAAACACATATATCAATAAATCTTGTTCCATTCATTCATCGAAACCTCCTCAGAGGGTGCAGAAGTGCATGTTCTGAAGAAATGTTTTTGACAAATTTCTGGACCCTTCTCTAAATGCATGAGAGGGGTTAAAAATACTACTAACTAAAAACTAAAAATAGTTTATTACAAAAATATAGGATGAGGTTAAAATGACCATCCTCATTTAAGGGAAAAATAAATCAAAAATAAAACTAAAGCTGTATCTGAAAATTAACTATGCATCTGTTCTCTGAGATCACAAGATTCAGCATCGGCTTCAGGAGCATCAGTTGGCTGGCCTCTGATTTTAGTTGTCCTGTGAAAATAGAATTGGCAAGCGCTGGCGCTATCTTTTTGGCAGAATTTGTAAGGCATTTTTGAGTCATTCAATTACTATGGGGTTTAACCAAGTATTGCCAGTAAGTGTCCCAATTCAATTTGGTTAGCTTCTTGATTGACTCTGCCCTTTCTTTGGCTTTCTGTCTGCAATTATTGTGCCTTTGGGAGAAATCCTAGAGTGGTTTTTGATACCAAGTTTACTCTATGCAGATTTCCATTGACACAGTCAATGACATTGCTCACCACTATGGCTGCTTCTTCCGCTGCCTGTTCTTCCTTTTTAATCTGTGCATCCCACTTATGGAACAACATTTCTTTGTGGGCTTCATTGCCTTTGAGCAAGCCTGCTTTCTTCCCTTCCTTCGATTCCTGCCAAATCAAAAAATTAGAAATTTTCTTATCTATTAAATCATAATTGAGTTGCAAATCAATGACTTGACTTGTAATTTTATCGCTCATCTCGGAATGGGAGGTCCATTGTGATATTCTTTGGTAGAGTGCCTCTTGCTATTGCAAGAGTTGGTCATTCAAGGCAAGGGATTCTGAGACAATTCCTCTAATTTTGGGGTCATCTTTATGCATTTCTAACATGGCCTGTAGTTGATGTTCCTTTTCAGCTAAATTTCTATGATACCCCAGCTGCATCTGTTGAAAGTCTTGTTGTAATTTTTGTAATTTCTCTTCCACTTCTCGGTTGGCACTAGCCTGCTATAATTGTTGCTGCAAAAATAGGATTTTTTTCCTCTTTATTCTTCAGTAATACCTATACTTTGGATGCTTTATCAATAGTAGCAGAAGTATAGGCTCTTGTGATCTAGGATAACTTAGTCAAATTTTCTGTAGGATGAGTGGTAGGGTCTTGCCAAAGGACATCTAGTTGCTCTACCTCAAGTGAGAGCACGTTGTCTAATTTTCATTTCTTTATTTGTCTTCTTACCACTGCTTTGTGCCGTGAACTATAAAATACATCTACAGGAGGAATCTCTTCTATCTTCAGCATGATTTCAGATGATAGGGCTATGGGAATATGCTCCATTTCTGGAGCATTAACGACTGTTTCAATGACCATTTCTGTCATTGTCTGTGTTGTATCCTCAAGTGTCTTCATGTTTTTCTCCTCGGTACTGATGAATTCATTAAATGTTTCCCACTCTTTCTCCAACTCAGTTCTCACTAGCTTTGGTGGTTGGATGAGGGGAGCAGGAACCTTCACCTGTGGTGTCGACAAAACTTGTTGCTCTGGGTGTTCTTTAGATTTGGCAGTATCCCTGACAGACCCTTCACTTTTATTATAGTCACTCTCTGACTGTTTATACCATTCTGGTGATTCTTTTCCAGATTTAGACTAGGACTTGTCTATACCCAAGCTTCCACTTAAACTGATGCTGGGATTTGGCTCCCTTATTGGTTCTAAGCGCAACTTGTCCAAGGGGATGTTTGCTAATATCCACTCTCTGTAGAGTTTTAACTCTCGGAATTCCACTAGGCCAAATTGAATTTGAGCCATATGCAAAATATCTTTAAGTGTGCTCTTCTGCTAGAAGATGTCATCAAAAAGATGATCTTCTTTAGAGAATACCTTTATTTTAACAGTCGTAGTAAAATTCTTAATTACATCAAAGGGATCGAATTGTCTCCCTAGAAATTTAAACAGTCATAGACTAAGCATGTTTTCTACTTCTCTGAAAGTGTGACCTAAATCAAATAGTGAAAAAACCCCACAGGCCACACGGAATTGTGGCTAGGTAGCCTTTTTCTTGTCTTTCAATTCTTTGCTCATTCCTCCAACCCCGCAAGTTTGGTAGGCTATTTCACGGGCCAATAACTTATCAGGAACATATAAAGGAAGTACATGAGGGGAAGCAATGCTTCTGAATACTCTGATGTAAGTGAAAAAATCTTCTTTGAACCATCTTCTAACAAGGAGAATATCAACTTCAGCTTCGGGGGAAAATCTTGGGGAATCTTTATTAGACAACATTCTATGAAGGGGCAACATAACTCCATGAAAATTTCTGTAAAAATATGGGATAAACATGGAATCCCACAATTCCTTATGGTAGACCTAAATGGGCAAGGGATTCTGTATAGTCCACTTCCAACCCATTAGAGGAAATCTAGAAACAGGACATATTGCATCCATAACATAACCAACTAAAAGAAAGGAGGATAAATCTTCTGATAAGGAGTTCTTTTAGACCGATAGCTCCAAATAGCTGAGGCTAAATTATTAGACAATATCTAGACCCAATCCATAATAGTGGCGTTAGCGGCTGCATCTAATAGGGGTAGCCACTTGGATAAAAAATTGTTGATATCAGGCCTTTCAAATAGCCTACATAGCATAGCAGCAGTAAAACAATACGGGGAGGAGAGGGAATTAGTACTGTACAAACCATGTTTGTCCCTTTTCAATGGCTTTTTCTTTTCCCACCAGTTCTTGGTGCACTTTGCCAAATCTTTGTTTTCCTTGGTGAATTTCTCCACCAACTGCTTGTTGTAGCTTGCCTACAGCTCTGGTGAATGATACATAAGTCTTAAATCCTGTGGGGTAAATTACTCAATAAGCTCCTAGCTCCGAGACTTGAATTGCCTGTCTGTTATATCAGCATTTTCCAATACCCACTTGACCATGTCTGTATATGGAAGTATCTTAGGCCTTGCTGCTATGCAGTGTAGGAATGAGCATGCAAGTTCAGTAAGTGATGCTTCAGATGACCCACGTGCATTTGCTGTAACTGTAACTTCCATAACTCTGTGGTTTTCTTCTTCCAGTAGATTGTACATGCCTTCCCAAGTGGATATGCTAGATTTTCTGGTACAGGTGGTGTTTGTGAATAAGGGCATCATCTTTGTTTTCTTAGCAACCATTGTTTTTCCCTTCTTTCCCATTATGTTCTGTACACTGCTCTGTATATTATTCTGCTTGCTGCTTAGAAGTAAGGAACGAATAACGGTAAGTGATAAGGTAACGAGAAAGCTCCTAATTCCGAAATCATATCAAATATATCACCATACATGAAACAACCTTTTGATCAGATCTAAATCTTATCTCATAAATGATCATCAATAAACCGCTAAGTTGACATTAATAGCCATAGCTCGATATCGGATTACGAGGAATATTTCATTGAATAATGAGCCATGTTGATTTGCGATAAAGCGATTTTGCAATTTGCTTCGCAGTATCGTAGATCGCCATATCATTAATCCTTTTTGTTAACAATCATTTATTTCTTTATGTGATTGCGAGATGCTTTATCATATATCGTAGGATCGGGATGTTTTATCTTAGGTGGTGCTTGTGACATATGAAATCTGCAATGTGCAATGAGTTTATAAGGTGCGCAATCTCTCATCATCATGTTTTCACAATTTTGAAAGTTTGTTTATATGATATCCTTCTTTACTCTTTTTGCAATGCGATGTTTTATCCTTAAGGGAATGATTTTATTTGAAACTTTTCATAATACTTAAGATTTTGGATTTTGTCGATGTTTATCCTAAGTTTATGATAGTGTGTTTTATTCAAAGGGAATTATAACTGCTAGCTTTATCTTTTTAGAAGGGTCCCCATTTATTTAGTATTATTACTAATACTGAATAAAAAGGGGGGTCATTGCTGGCCACAAAAAGTAGGGATATACCTTTGTTTTAGACCTTCTAATGCTAGGAAACCTTGAAAAGGGAAGGGTCACCGAAGGAATTGTGTAGTAGAGAAGGGTATGCCCCTGGAACTTGGAGAGTGTGTGACTGCACGAAAGGGGGTGAATGGATTGTGATGAGTCTCAATATTGCAGCAAGAATGTAGCAACTCCCAAGGCTACAAAATTTAATTATCAACTTGGGGTTCGTAAAACATAAAGAGGTATCGACACTTTATGTGCAGCATACAATGTGTCCTTTTGCTAGTGTGATCTAATGGAGTGAATGTCATGAAATAAAATAAAAAATGGACATCTTATTTGCAAGAAATGAAAATGCTACTCACCAAACTTGTAAATGCTAACTAATCAATTCGTGAAAGAAAAATGGTTAATCTACATTCAGAAATAAATTTATTTTATCTTGCATAATTCATCAAACTTCCAATCATAATTTCATCCATCATCTACCTAGTTCACACTTTCTTGTAAAGCAATAACCTACTTGCATCATACCTGTGATAAAGAAAATAAGTCTACTCTTTTTTGCAGTGAATAAAAGGAAGGGTTAGACTGGCTGAGGAGCTCCCCCTGATCATAAAATCATAGTTCGCCATCATTATTCATCTAGACTAATTCATAGTTATAGTGGGTATAAAAATGATGAAGGAAGGTGGTGTTACAAGTTTTCCACAGGAAGGGAGAAATTTGCTATAAGAGAAGACAAAATTGCTATAGTAGGAGATAACTCACCAAATTACTGAGAAAGTCAAACGAAAATTTGATCGGATTTTTTTTTTTTTATTTCATAGTATATCGTAGGCCTCCATTCCAAGCTGAATCACTCCAAAATACCCTTGTTCACACGTGTTAAAAAATAGTAGAAAATTACTAGTCTAAAATATGGAAATTCAAGAACTAGTGAGCTAGTTAACCTATCAAATGCATAACCTAATCAAGTGAAAATGGAATGGGGTGAATATTTTTATTAACTTGAATGTATTTTGATCTAATAAAAGTGGATTAAGCTCAAATGAATATCATTAAAATGTTCTAGAAAATAGAATAAAATTATTACTATTTGGTAAAAGGGACTTCCAAAAGTTTTAGATTTGTGAATAAGTAAACTAATCCAAGTAGCTCAATGATTAATATGACCTTACAAATTTGTTCCAATGATAAAATAATTCTTGTGACTCCATAAATAACCTACAAAATAACTCTCTTCAACCATTTAACCCAATCCTACAACAAAAAATCATTAATACTAAATGCAACAATAGGAAAAATGAAACAAGAGATGCATGTGAATAAGAAGTGAAAAGAAGAAATGTAAATTATACAAAAGGGCTCTGAGGCTCCTAGGATGGCCAAGCACAAGGATAATTAGATCCATATCAAGGAGAAAAGTATTTGGAAGCTAAACACGGCACCAAAATTCATTATTTGAATCAATCGAAGTACATCCCTGCTAGAAATGAAGGTGGAGCTGGAAAAATACAAGTTTTCTCCACAAGAATACTAAAAAAAACACGCCTCTAGAGAAAAATTCGAATTCGTACTTAGAAAAAATCATGAGGAAGAATTCTCCTTGAAAGGAGGAGGCTTTCCCATCCAAAATCCCTCGAATAGTGGATCTGGTTCCCAACATTAGGAATCTGCAAAAAATGATAGGGAATACATTCATATATTTTCTAAATCATTGGAGCATGAGAATTTGCGTAATAATTTCATAATATCCTATTCATTTATTATCCAATATCTATCCTCTTGTAGTAGGGACCAAGTCCCTAGATTATTGCCTTCTCCAAATCTTCATAATCTGCCCAATATTCTCAGAATATTTTTCAAAAGTAAATAATGTTTGGCACAAATATGTAATTATCCATAAACCTTCCTAGTGAGTATATCAAAGTTTAAAATATGTTATCTAATGCAAAAATAGAATTTTCATGGGTTCAAGGAATTCAGGTGGGCCTTGATTTATGTCTAATTTGGAGGCCCACCAAATTCTTCAAGGGACTCTGTAGCATGGAATCGAAGGTCGTGGTTGGATTTGTTTTGGTCATTAACATTGACATTTGGAGTTAGATGCACATTAGGAGTGTTCCCTGGAACAATGAGATGGTAATTGTTCACTAAGAAGACAATAGCACACGATTGTAGCACTAGACATTGCATGTACGTTTGAGTTTGGTAGTGGATTGTAGACTTCCTAGGAAGGAGGTAAATATTGGTATTACTTAGAGGGTGGAGGTGTTGGCGTATGGATTCCCTTGTTGTGGATGCATGCATCATATCCTTTTATTTGTGGGTTAGAAAAATGTTCATATATGTGTATGTGTATAGCATTGTAAATAATATATCGATGTGGATTTACAAATCTTCATAGATAGTATGGTCATTTTCTAGTTGAAGCAAATGTTCATGAGAGTATATGTGTTTGTTGATATAAATATCGTAATGAGTTGTGTGATAAATCGCAAGTAAATGGTATGTTTTTTAGGTTTTTAGTAGTGGTCACTGTAAATACTGCAAGGAGATGTGTTATAAATCTCCATGGGTAGTATGTCTCGTTTTCAATGATCTTGTCGGTCATACGTTCCATTTAACAATGAGGATGGTGTTCCCCCAAGGGGGAGGGTTTTGTAACATCCTTGGTTAAAAATCGATGTAAAAAATATAATAACAATGTCATGAGAAACATATTCCAAGCGGAATGTTGGCAAAAACAACCTAGTGAGTGTTCATTTGGTTTATTATGGCTAAAGGAAATTGGAAAAGGCATTGGAAAAGACAAAGAGGAATTAAAAGGAATTTATTTATGAAAATAAAGGAAAATAGGAGAAAAGGAAGATGAAGCGTGAGATATTTGCATGCAAAGTGAAATTGAAAGAAAATGAAGAAAATAGAGGCATAAATGTTAAAGTGAATTTTGATGAACAATTCATGGATTTGGATAATTCTACGATAGAGCTCTCTTCTATTCTCTCTTTCATACTCTTGCACAATTAGAGAAATATTGGAGCAATGTTGGAGCATTCTTGGAGCACTATAGTATTCACTTTAATTTGGGAAAAGAACACAAAGGAAATAGGGAACACATAAGGAAACAATTGGATCAATAGTTACAACTAGATTACTTTGCGGGTATCAAGTTTCATCTATGGTTTCCTTGCTAGTTTTGGCATGGATGGTACATGCATATGGTTTCTTGGTTATGAGTTGTCATTGGCATGGAGGATTGCCTATATTGACAATGGTTTCTCCTAGCCATTCCATTTCCTCGATAACCATAGAGTTGTGGGAATTTTCCATTTCTTTTCTAATTGGTGTTCATGTTCCTTATGGTTGTGGGTTGAGTGATTAGTTCCTATAGACATTGTTGGACAAACACTTAGAAGGCACTGTAACAACTTGGGTTGAGTTACTAGTCCTGAAGCCTTGGTTGCACAAACGCTCTGGATCCTTTGGTATCTTGACTTACTATTCCTAGAGCCTTGGTTGGACAAATGATATGGAGCCCTACAGCAGTTGTGGGTTGACTTACTATTCTTGGATTTGGGTCAGAACAAATGATCTAAAGCCCTCGACAACTTGGGTAGAGATCAATATGGTAATGGTTAGTGATGGATGACTATGAGGTGGAATCACTAGTTGAGGGTTACGATGGTTGGTCTCAAGAAGCCTTAGTTTCGTTTTGTTTGCTTTATCCCATGAGATCCCACAATCATACTTTTAATATGGCACGAGGATGATTTGTAGGAAGAAATATTTGGTTCAACCCAATCTATGGTCTAGTAGTAGGTGGAAGTCCATGACTTGTTTAGTACTTTTCATATATTAATATATGTCATTTTTTTATTGATGATCAATGAGCATAATTAATTATTTAATGTTGTCTTCATGACTTGTTTATCATTAATGTAAACAATGACCAAACTATGCATCCATGACTTACGGGTTATATGTACAGAAGGTACTTTTAAAAATGCATAACATGTGTTGACAAGTTAGACCCCATTTCGGTAAACTCATCTTGGAATGTGGTTCATGCATAGTAAATCTCATCTCATATCTATCTTGGAATGCATGTTAAAGTGGGTAAATGTGGGGTGGGGTGGTTTCAATGAAACTAATTGGTGGGATGTCACCAAATGAAGTTACTAGCTACCTATTAGGTGTTATGGAGAGGATGATGAGGTGAAATTTTTATAACTAGGTGTAGCTTCTCGATAAGAACCTCATCACTGAGTTGATTGGGAAAGTGGAGGGTTTCCTCCATGAGTTTAATTTTTTAGAATTATTATGCATAATCTTCCTCGACCTCAATTATGGGTTGATGTTACCCCTGCCCATTGGTTGTGCATGATGAGGTGGGGTAAGCTCATGATCTATGAGGGGTGAAGGCATAAAGGTAAATTCTAGATCTAACGTTCCAGTTAGTGATGGATCTCCACGTGATAAAATATTTTAGAGTTTCCCTGTGCATGGATGGATTTCAAAGGATATACAAATATGCCCCTAGCCTAGGAAAGGCATGGGGAGGCATAATTATGTGTTATAATTATATTTATTAAAAATTTTGAGTTTATGGTTCATATATGTATATCATGATTCTAATACTATTTTTTGTTTGTGGTTACAGAAATGAAACCCCAAGGATATAAAATCCCCATATTATGATATCATGTACAAGGGGGTGATTAGGGGCAAGGTATGATGTGAATTATTTTGCTGCATCTAGATAAGGCTAAGAAAATGGGACCCTAGTCACCAAGGAAGAGGATTATTTTGAGATAAAGGCAGTCGCATATTCTATATAAAAGGATGGGGTGGAGGACCCTAGGATGTAGAGATTCATTAGATCTATAACCATGTGGCTACACTAGAGGAGAAATACATGGATGTGCTTCAAAGGATGGGTGATAATATTACTAGATATATGAGTGGCTAGATGCACCATATTGGTAGAGGAGATAGTGGAAGTAATGGCTAAACTGCATCAAGAGTGGCAACTTGCACTAAGGTAGTGATGACACTAACAATGATACTAATATTGGCCTTAGACATAGGCATATGGCAGATCCAACTAGTAGAAGAGGGGCACATAGTGGTGTGACGACTTTGTTTCCCCATATTAGGGTTATTGTACAATGCATTTTATATGAGGGGAAGCATCTGTTTTGAGAATGCTAACTAGATATTTTTGTTATGGCCCCATTTAGATGGCAAGTAGCTAATTATGTACATAAACCATATACATGATGTTATACATATACATATACATATATGTATAGTCTACGTTTTCATATGTACCTCTTACGTATATGATCTCTATTTTGTGTTGCTTCTATGTTATGAATCTTGACGAGTTTTATTATGTTTATTTATGTTTCATGATGCATGTATCTCGATGGTATTGATGGTTAATGTGATTCTATCAAGTCTATAACATGATTTGTAATGGAGTTGATGTTGTAATTCTAACTCCATTGTATATGTGAAAATATGAAATTTTAAAAACCATGCACTAAAAACATGACATTCAGGTACTTCATAAATAGGTAAGCATTACAAACATGAAAGGCATGGTTTGATTTGGTAGCAACAATCTAGGAATCTAGGAATACAGGTAGATGGAAAATGGAAAGTTGGATGACATCAACTAATAGGCCTCTAGTGGCATCTATTGGTCTTGATTATTTGTGGTTGGCTCAATATAAAGTTCACTTTTATGGACTAGGTTGTTCATGGGGGAATATATGGCCTAGGACGCTAAGGCTAAGTTTTGATTCCATTAAGAAGCACCATTAATGAAAGAAAGGAAGTATGTTAGTGGGTAATCCATCTGTGAATCCATTGAAGAATCACTTCTACTATAACATCATCTATAATATATAAATAGAAACATTTTTGTATAAAAATCAAATGTTGATCAGTACTTTTTTCGTATTGCTTTCTTACAGGGTGAAGCATTTTAGTATCAACCATTACATAGGAATCTATATCCTAAGATAGTTCTAATGTCAAAGTTCCCTGCATGTAGTAGTATATATAACTTCTAGAAAGAGAGATTACAATGTTTATTAAATTATTTATAACATGCCATTTATGGAAATGTTTTTTATAGTGCCCAATATTAACAAGAAAAAAGAAAAAAGAAAAATAATGTAAAATAAATCATTTTTTAGAATATTGTTGGAAATATTTTCATAAAATATCTAAATGAGTGATTATTGAATCTAATTCGATATATAAAACAAACTCTCACTATTTTTAGATTATTTTAATTTTTTTAGTATTTTATTCTAAGCCACTAACATATATACAATATTCAACAACTTGGCGTAACCTATTTAATGCAGGTACATAAGCACAATATTGAATAATAACTTGGTGTTAACATATTTAATATAGGTGTCAATTATAAGAGTTACTAATACCAATTTCCTTTATGGGAGTAATTATCTACTTTGACTTACTACTTTTGCTAATTATACGTTATAATTGTATATTAAATTTCAATTTAGAATTTAAGATTTTTTCAATATTCTTTTCAATTCAAAAATATATATAACTTACATAAGATATTGTGCTCCTTTTTTCAAAACGAAAAAGATGAATATTATATTATCTGAAAGATATAAGAGTTCATATATTTACATCTCAAAATGACCCATTAAATTTGTGCTCAATGCTAGTGACATATTTTTATTATTCATTCACATAAATTAATTTGTAATTTCAACATTTAACATTATATATGTTTTTCCAAATACTTGAAGTATCAAGAGATTGAAATCATGGACTAATTTAAACTAAGTCTTTTAAATTAATGTAATAATTAGGTTAGTGTTATCTTTACCTTTGAAATTATCAAGATGAAGCAATTAATCCTAGTGACATATTTTTATCATTCATTGACGCAAATTAATTTATGATTTCAACCTTTAACTTTATGTCTTTCCAAATACTCGAAGTGTCAAGAGATTGAATTCATGCAGTAATTTAAACAAAGTCTTTTAAATTAATGTAATAATTCCGTTATTTTTATCTTTATCTTTGAAATTATCAAGATGAAACAATTAATCGTTCTCATTTAGAACATGATTTTATTTTTTCCATTTCCGAAATGGAATATTTTAAGAAATGGAAATTTTTATTTCATACGAATCACTTCAGAAATTGTCATTGTACATAAAATGATAAATGTTATAGTAAGAACAGTCGCTATTAAGACATCCAATCATGGATTTCTATGCCATTTAATTATTCCAAAACCTCCCGGATTTAAACACTATAACAGAGATATTCATATTTATATTAAAAAACTATGAAAAATATCTTCAAATTTTTGAAATTGGAAGTATTTTGTGAAATACATATTCATTTGGGAACAATCTGATAAAGCATATTCATCACATGATGGCCAAGTTGATTGTCAATATATTCACAAATTGCATTATTTAATTTAAGGAATGCATTACCTTTTAAGTCTGTCGTCGTAGTTTTGTTTTTCAAGTGGATGTACCTCAGTAATGCAATCTAATAAAGGGGGAGAATTGAGAAGTCTCTTTACCTAAATGTTTGAAAATATATTTTAGCTTTACCTCACAAATGATTTATTTGTTTTGATCAGAGCTTTCTTCGACTCCACCCTCGCACCCATATGTCTCATAAACCCAATCTAACCCATGTATCCTGTCTTATTCTTGTAATTTTAATTTCTCTTATATATTTATTGGCCACCGTTTCTTTTTGTAGTTTGTTTATCCCTACAAGGTTTATGAGATTTTATTCATGGCTTCCCCTTTGGAGGCCGACACGTGGGGTAGTTTCTTAGGCTAAATGCTTGTACTTTGCTTTTTCCCTTATTATATTCTTATTTATCTTCATGATCTCTTATGAGGCGGAAGTATCTATTTATTGATTATTTACTTCTACTTTCTGATTTAGTTAGGTTTACTGTTGACACTACTCTCCCAACATGTATTATGAGACACAACAATCAAGGAAATGACCTTTTAATTCACTTCCTATGGGTTTGTAGAATTTCAATATGATTTATCTATAATAGCCTAGTCTTGATTATTACAAGTAGGACTTCAAATTAGTTCAAAATAACTTATGGTATGCACATTGAGTTTCCTTCCATGTACTTGGATGTTTGTTGAACCCTTCCTCTAGTTTTGCAAGGTTTACGTGGTTCGAATATGGTGACTGGGCTATTTGGTTTACCACTACAATTGGCATAGATCTGCCTTTGATGGTAGTATCAAGCATGAGCCTCTGCCACTCAATTTTTATTTATGTAACTAGTACCTAGCATGAGTCTTTTAACTCAGACATATTTATGTAAACAATATTTTTCTGTAAATATGTAATACTCATTTTTTATTACATAAATTAGATTTATCCTAAAGTTCTCATAATACCATTAAGGTGTATCATTTCTTTTAATTAGTTGAACCTAGGTGGTGACATAAGTGGTTCGAAACCAATTCCTGTTTTGTATACTTTAACAGTAAAATGTTTGATGTGTTATTTTAAAATTTGTTGTGCTCATAATGACTTATTTGAGAATTACTTCCACAAGCTTCTTATAAATTTGACTTCACACATGTTCATTTTGTGTCTTGCATTTATAATTTAGTTATATGCTTAATTATTAAAGTTCCTTAAAAGGTACTACACGCCTTATTATTTGAATAGGGTCTGAGGCCACTTTTTGATCATTATAACTATATTTTTATTTTCATGGAAGAATATGGTTTTAATATGACTATATAAAAATATTTTCATCGAATAATATGGTTTTGATATGCATATATGTTTATATCAAGAGTCACAAATGCTCTGTGGTTTTTGTACGTGCTTAAGGTTGAGTATATGTTTAGGACTAGTAATATTTCCACATAAATTGATTGGGGCTGTTTTCTCTTCTCTTACTATCATTCTTTTAGATTCCTATTTGTTATTAATTACCTAAGTAAATACTCCATCTGAGATAAGGCTCAGGTCTCTTATAGGAAGGCCTTAATGAACTATAATGTTAATGTACCTATTTAAAACATCCAAGCCCATTAAACACGATATGCATGTATCAATTTAAGAGAAAGTTCACAACTACAGGAAATAATTACACCCTTATAGTAATAGATAAGATGAAATATTATCCATAGATTCTCTATTCCTTGTTCCCTAGTTAGCGTGTTCTTACACTAAAGCAAGGCATACTTAGTCTACTAAACCTACAATAATCCAAATATTTCTTCCACTCCAAAAGATAATTTTAGTTATTATATTCTGTAACCACGTACTCACAATTTATACCTATATTTTTCAAATAATGTTAAATACCACAAAAATCTACATGCATTGTGTACCCTTCTTAATTTGCATGACATATATGTCATCTATGGAGCCTATTATATAATTTCTATTAATGTAGTAACTAGTATTGGCACTCAACTTTACTTTTTTTTTTTAATCCTCTCAGAAACTCTAAAGTATTCACTAGACAACCCATTAGTTAAAACATGATATAAATCTCCATGTATAACAAAGTTTTTAAAGGATTTAAAAATCTCATCGTAACACATAATTATTATGACCATACCTTACTATCCTTCTTCAACCATAAAATGAACTTAATGATTAACATAAATATAACTTCCTTAAAGGCTTTTCTTTTGCGTGTTTCCTACCCAATCTAATGTCTCATGCAATTGATACTTACGATAATTACTTCTATTTGTGAACCCACAATATATAACCATACAATACACACTCGATTTGTGACAGTATCAATATTGTATGTATGCCATACTTCATATATTTTTATATTCTAACTTCATTATTAATCTATATGTTATCTCTTATTAGATGTTTAATGCAATTTGTTCCATAATTAGGATTGACAATAATTTAGAAAACATTAACACATATGGGCTTATACAAATACTTAATCATTCCCTACAACTTAACCAATTCCATACTAAATACGAGGATACAAATTTCCTTAAATAAATAATCATTCATTGAATTCAATCTAAAATATTACTTCAAACTAAAATATTACTTCAGAATAAAATCAATTCCGCTATTAAATACAAGTAATGAATTATCTAAATAGCAAGGTTTCCTTCTGGAACACTACGCGGAAGGGCACTTTTCTCTTTGTGATACGCCTGGTGCAATATTTATTATTTATATTTCCCATAAATATTGGAGTAGAAATGTGGGATGTGGGGCCAAGACTAACTCAAATTGACTTGGGTAGATAAATTTTATATAAATATATAAATATTTTTTATTTTTAAAAATGATATGGGAAATACTACATGAGTGATGTGGCATTGTTATCCCAGAATTTGTTAAGTGGTTAAGTCTATATGGACTTTCCCAAATGCTCCAAAAAAATTTGGGAGAAAGATTGCCACGAGGGAACCAACATAACTCGAGAGAAAGATTTTGTTGGGTGTAATGATAAGTTTAGATGGAGAAAAATTTTGAATTGGGTAAAAGGATAAATATAAGCACCCCTCGAGAGAAGGGCATGCTTATGAAGGAAAAATAAGATATTTTATTTATATTTATAGAAAGAAAAAGCCTAAGCAAAGGGGTGGGTAGACCTTAAAGATAAGAGGTTTATAAATATATATTAGAAAGAAAATAACAAATACCACTAATAGTTTGGATAACTCTGGTTGTGGAAAAACAAAGAGGTAAGCGAGGGGTTTATACTCGGGGGCGTTGTGAGATGTACAACTTCCTGGTTGGGAGGAATGATCCACGTCATGTAGCATTCGACAAAGAAATTATTGTTGGTCAAATAAGTTGTTATTTGTTTAACATTATCCTTTCTTTAAGGAACTGTTTGGTTATAATGAATTATTAGCTAGTTATGGATCTATGTATTATTAATTAGTGAGATTAATGGCCAATGATTATTACCAATAACTTGTGGAAAAAGGTTACAATAAACGAAATGAGTGAGGTCAGATATAATTATGACAAATTGGCATGGGAGGAGTCATGGTAAATTAAAAAAGTGTAATGGTTGTATAAAAAGAAAATATGATGTTTTCTCTATCAGAGCCTAGATTTGCCTCAGGCTAGAAAGGCAAGGTTCTGGGTCCACATCAAACCATGCTCATCCTCGTAGCTAGCCCTACGAGGTCAGGAGAGGGCTCTCTCTGGGTCAATCTGATGAAAATGAGATCTTGGGGGTAAGCCCAAAATCCCATTTCCTTATAATGTTTTGCAGCCATCGGCAATCTTCTAATTTCCATGAATAGATTAACAACCAAGTTTAGACAGATCAACAACGAACAGCTCCAAACTTCAACTTATTATGAACAACCATATACAGTGATTACCATGCCAATTTACGCCCGTTGAAGCCTTTATACGCACAGTCAAAAAAATGATAGAGGAACCCACACGCTCCTTCCAAACAACATGACAGCGTGGTGTTTGACAGTCTTTCATATACTGTGCAAGCCTATAATTCTTCTCAATCTAATATACGCACATCAATTTATTATACGCACAACAGTTTAATAAAACACAAGACTTTCCATGAACCGGCTGTCATAGATCTTATATCAACAACACATGCCTGCACAATCACATAAGCAGATAAAAGAAATTTTAGATCGCCATCGATCCACTGGTGATTGATAGTCGATCTAAAAACTCACACACAGGATTTCACTCGTAAATTTAAACTATAAAAAACTTATAAATCAATAAACAGAAAATCAACATAATATATATCTTTGATTATATACAAAAGACCATTTGTTCTAAGGCATTGCAGCCTTAGCCAATAAATCCACACAAGCTACATTGTATTCACTAGAGCGCCCCTATCCCACGCATATGAACATACTTATAAAGCATTTACAAAGGCGTGAATCACAAAATATCTCCCGAAATCGCTCAAGAAACTTACTTAAATCTCTCGTTGCATTCCTGGCAGATAATCACAAGTAACTAAACCTCATCGTTCCAGCAAATTAGATTTGCTTTAAAGAAGTTTTTTTTTTTTTTTTTCATCTTTCGAAAGCTCCATAATGCATGCACGCAAATAATATATCTGTTTTAAATCTTCTTTCTGCTTTAAATCGGCTTTAACTTTCCTGGTCTTTGATGGCTTGCGTTCGCTAGCTTTTGCTCCCGCATCAGACTCCTGAGGCACAAAAATTTATGACCTCCTGGTCATATGCTTCTCTTGGTCTTCTACATTCTTTAACTTGTGAGCTGCAATCTACCTCTGCAACAGCAAGTCCTCCTTACTGCCTCTTACCTCACCAAGCTCTCCTCTGGACTTGGTCTTTTGGTAATCGCTCTAGGCTATTGCAATCTTCTCAGCTTCCTTTGCTGCTACCTCCTTCCGCAGAATCTTACTGCTCTGATACCAGCTGATGAAAATGAGATCTTGGGGGTAAGCCCAAAATCCCATTTCCTTATAATGTTTTGCAGCCATCGGCAATCTTCCAATTTCCATGAGTAGATTAACAACCAAATTTAGACAGATCAACAACGAATAGCTCCAAAATTCAACTTATTATGAACAACCATATACAGCGATTACCATGCCAATTTACGCCCGTTGAAGCCTTTATACGCACAGTCAAAAAAATGATAGAGGAACCCACGCGCTCCTTCCAAACAACATGACAACGTGGTGTTTGACAGTCTTTCATATACTGTGCAAGTGTATAATTCTTCTCAACCTAATATACGCACATCAATTTATTATACGCACAGCAGTTTAATAAAACACAAGACTTTCCATGAACCGGCTGTCATAAATGTTATATCAACAACACATGCCTACACAATCACATAAGCAGATAAAAGAAATTTTAGATCGCCATCGATCCACTGGTGATTGATAGTCGATCTAAAAACTCACACACAGGATTTCACTCATAAATTTAAACTATAAAAAACTTATAAATCAATAAACAGAAAATCAACATAATATATATCTTTGATTATATACAAAAGACCATTTGTTCTAAGGCATTGCAGCCTTAGCCAATAAATCCACACAAGCTACATTATATTCACTAGAGTGCCCCTATGCCACGCATATGGACATGCTTATAAAGCATTTACAAAGGCGTGAATCATAAAATATCTCCCGAAATCGCTCAAGAAACTTACTTAAATCTCTCGTTGCATTCCTGGCAGATAATCACAAGTAACTAAACCTCATCGTTCCAGCAAATTAGATTTTCTTTAAAGAAGTTTTTTTTTCTTTTTTCCTCTTTCGAAAGCTCCATAATGCATGCACGCAGATAATATATCTATTTTAAATCTGCTTTGTGCTTTAAATCAGCTTTAAATTTCCTGGTCTTCGATGGCTTGCGTTCGCTGGCTTTTGCTCCCGCATCACAATCTCGGCAAAAGATGATCGATGAGGCTCGATATGACTGAAATAAAAACTTATTTTAGGCTAGGTATGAAGTACAGGGATTGAAATTTGAGTTTTTTTGGGGTTTTGTGTTGGAAACAGGGAAAGGCAAATTGGGCTTGGGGATGAGGCACAGTTTCTAGAGAGTTCTGATTGGGGCAAGGAAGGAAATTGTTTTGATGCTTTAAAGTGAGTGAATGGATGGATCAGACTGGTGAGGAGCTAAGGGGAGCAAGTGAGTCTCAAGAATTCTCCTTAAACAGATGAAAACATGGAAATTTAAACAAATTCAAAGGCAGAGCATAACAGTTAATGGATTCTACCTTAATCACTCATTTGTTCAAATTCAGAAGAAGAGAAAGGAAAATGATACACATAACATTAATTAACTTACAATTACTTAGAGAAGAACACCATCAAAACATAAAACCACATGGATCCCAAATAGTGCTGCAAAACCCTGGTCTTTCCTTAGCCAAAGATGCAGAGATATAATGTACAATGATATGCCAAAGCAATCCCAAGTGTTCAACCCTGAAAATGACTTAGAGAATAGATGATATAGACTAGCCCAATCCATTCCCTTGCCTCTAGGGGTCGAGCTCATCATTCTAGGAGTTGTTTTAACTAATTCTAAATGAAGCACAAAAATCTAGGCAATCAAAACAACTTGCCTCTATAAGGTAGGAAATTGATTCATTCATTAAATTTTAACCCTTTAATGAATGAATCCTCTAGAAAAAGTAAATATGAGCCAATATTACACCATTATCCTTCAATTACATCATGATAGGTCAAAAATTACATGACAAAGCAAAACTAGTCAAACTGGTCGAATTTCTGAGCTAGAAAGTGAAACATTTGGCAAAAATCTTGTATGCAGCATGCCAAATCCTCTATGCGTCACGCCACTTTGAGGCTAAGTTTGAGGCACTTCCTGAAGTTCAAATTGAGATCAAGATAGCTTGTTGGAAATCCCTGCCTGTCTACTTTCCAACCTAAGTGGAATGTTTTAATTTGGTGTCCATTTGCCCCTCCCAAAGTCCGTTTTCCCAAGACTACTTCCTGTGTGTCAAAATAGGGGCAGTGAGGTCATTGTTTTTAGTGTTTTTGACCTCTTGAGGGCTCAAAACTCGCCCAAACTTCTTGGCCATGCACCAGCAGTCATGAGTTTTGATGCCAAATCCAAAAATATAAAGTTTTTTAAATTTGGTGCCCTCTAGCAAAAGCGCGCGCCACGTGGCACGGTGCATAGGTAGGCAAAACCTCCTTTTCAATGCAAAATTTTTCCAAAATGTAAAAATTGCTCCAAATTTCTTGGTTTGGGCTAGATCTTCTTCATCAAGGGCAATGGTGAGCCAAGGATCTCTTGGCCAATATCTGGAGTCGATCATGCTCTTTTTGCCTCTTTTGTCTTTATCCCAAACCTGTGGCGTTGATGTATCAAACTGTGTTGGACTGTCTTAATGATTTTGAAACCTCTGCCACCAAGGAAAAATAGTTAAATAAGGCAGGGGAGGGAAATATATTGAAGGATTAGGGACTGTTGGGACAAATTTTGTTAGGTAAATATGGGAAGTTTTGAGGGATTTGATGTATAGGGTTAGGAATTGTCGTGTAGGGTTTGAGGTGTTAGGAATTTGGGAAAGAGAATTTGGGAGAAGGAATTAATGACCCTAAGGGGGTAGGGAACATAGGGAATGGTGAAAATAGGGGAGAAATGGGATGAAGGAGTGAATTTGGTGACAAAACAATGATTTTGAAACCCTAACAGCAAGTTCATTGAGGTACTTTAAGAGGTAGGGTTTAGTGTTTTTGTTTCAACCATTACCATCCATCAACCACCATACCCTAGCACAAACTTGGATGAAACACACATATGGAGGCTCTACCTACTTTTGGAATGATTAATTTTCAATTTGGAGGAAGATTTCAATGAATTTTAGGCTTTTTAGCCCAATGCGCCGCGCCTTCTGAGTGCGTCGCGCCAGTGTAATTTTTGCACTATGGAGAGCAGCCCAATGCGTCGCGCCCTTTCGTAGGAGCCTTTTGGAGGCCTTTCTTGTGTCCAAATTGGGTGTATGGAAGCTCGTTGGAAAGGTACTTACGTCTACTTTCCAACCCAACTAGAATTGTTCAATTTGGAGTTCAGTTTCCCTGTCAAAAATCAAATCTCCCAAGACTCGTCAAAATGTTCCAAATGAGGCTGCCTCAAGGCAGAGTGCTTTTACAGTCAACTTCGGAAGGTTTTTTGCAACTCCAAATTGAGCTCATGATAGCTCATTAGAAATATATTTGTGTCTAGTTATCATTTTAATCATCAAGAAAGCCATTTGGCCAACCAAGCTAGGACAAAACTTGATTTAGCCAAGGTCACTCCAGAAGTGCATCAATTCTCCTGAGGCAATTGTATTTTCGACATTTCTCTAAAACCATGACACCTGTGTAAAAAGTGAAGGTGGTGTTTCTTCCTCGGGCTGTTGGGGACAAAAACCTCTCTAAATTTCCCCAAATTAATCTTTTATTGCTCAAAAACATCATTTGAGTAAAACCTACCCTGATGTGTGGAATAAGGGATTTGTTGGAATGAAGCGAAATGAAGGGGATAAGGGGCTTCTAAATTATTGAGAAAATTTTTGGAAGTAGGGAGGGATGTTAGGAAGTATGGGAAAGGGGAATATAAGAAATTGAGTGAGGGGAAGGGGTTCGAAATGGGTAAACACAAGCCCAACCTAGAAAATTGCCAAGTTGTAGCAAGAAACTAGGGTTTGTGCGAAAATGAGGAATTTGGGGAATTATAGTGATGGGAACTATTTAATAAGGTACATTAAGGATATGGGAAGGTGTATGAACATCAGGATACAAATTTTGTTGATGATTTGACCATGCCAGAGAAATTGCCTCCAAATCCCTAGGAGAGGGAAATGAACCTTACCTAGGCACAATTGAAGCATGAACAAGGTGTAAAATGACCCTTGGGAACTTCACATGATGATGAAAACCATCTAAAGGATTGTACACTAAGTTGAATGGTGACATTGAAAGTCATTTGGAAAACTTCGACAAGGGCGAAAACAAACCCTATACCTAATACCTAGTGACCAAATTTTTCTTGAAGGCTCACTGAAATGACAAAATTTGACCTTGACACCTTAAAATAATTTTGTAAGAGCATGTTTGATCACTGGAGGAAGGCTGCAAAGACTAACATTAACATTGGCTCCAATGAGGATGGTAGCTCCTTGGAGGTGGCAAGAACGGCAGATCTTTGGGAAAGCAGAGATTGCCTTCATCCATTGGGCAATGGAGTCAAAAACTCAAGCTGAAATGTGTGACTGAAAACTGATGACGTGAAGACACAAATTGATTCTCACTCAACTAAACAATGACTCAATACTTAACACAACCAACAAACTGGAAATGATGCTCAAAGTAGAGCTTATTCATCAAAAACTACTCTAACAGTTTCATTCATCACCTGATCAAGTGACATGAAACAACCAATGCAACCAGGTAAGTATTATGGTTGCTATTTGTATTCTCTGCAAGTGCTTGCTTATGAAGAACAAGAGAGAACTACTGAAAGGAAACTCCCATGACAACTTAGAAGCAGATCCGTTGAATGATATGGATTCTTTATCCGCCTCCAAAAACACTCCATAAGGATCAACTTGCGAAGCATGAATTTATTGGATGACTTCAACTTGCAAAGCATGAGTTGACTGGATGACTTCAACTTGTGAAGCATGAGTTGAATAGATGACTTCAAGAATACTGAGAAAGGATCTACATAAAGATAACTTTTGATTTCCATTAACACATTATTGCTCTTGTGCAAGTAATCTTCACAGCTGGATATTAAAATTTTCCTCACATCTGTGTTGTCTTTCTTTGGAAATTGTAGCAAGCTTCCAAAAGGATCCTGAATTTCATGAATAACCAAACTCTATTGTTGATTCCAAACAAAACAAAAGTATCCCTTATCAATCTCCTCATATGACTTCAAACCTTGATATGGACTTTGTAATGAAAAATATGTTAAACAAGACAATGAAGGTGACCTTTGAATCAGATTATTATCAACATTCTCTTCTGTCACATAGTTAGCCAGTGGAGAAGAAATTTTATAGAAAACATTATCCAACACACGAGCAATAGGATCATCAAAAACTTAAGAAGACTACTGTGATGTATCCATTAAAACTATATGACATCCTATTGGTTGTTCATCTTTTTCTTTAGAGATATTACAAAGATTATGCTTTATAAACTTAAATGCTTCAAAACAAAAGGGTACAAAATCCTCTTGCATCATTAAATCATGTATTTTGGTTGCCATGCCTACATTTGTAATCTGACCTTCATCCTCAACATTAAAACTGAGAGATTTTTTATTTCCTATAGGCTGCTCATTTGAAGATTTATTGTGCAATTTACCCCTCAAAAATTGACATGATTCAAAACAGAATGGTAGGGAGTCATCCTGTATCGTTTGATCATATGTGCCAGCTTCCAAGTTTTCATGTGCAACTTGACAATCAATGGAATTCGGGGCTGCAAATATGGATATGAGAAGTCCTGAACAAGGTTTTCATTGCTCTCAAGATGGTCCAAATCAAGACTTGCTGACACCTGATTTCTGATTGCATGGCAGTTGGCTCTGATGAACTGAAATGAATCAGAACAAAAAGGTAAAGATCCTTCTCTTACTTCACAATTTGCTACACCTTCGTCATCACTGTCATAGCTTATATGCATCGTTTGATCATTGTACTCGAGCTGCTGAAGGTGAACTTCCTCTTCCCACAAACTATCTGTTGATTTGTCTACAAGATTAGCTTCTGTTTGGAGGACATAATCATCATCGTACTGATCAAACTGAGGCAAATCATTGGTATAAAACATATCATCAAGCATACATGTCAAATCAACAGATGTCGCTTCTCCAAGATGATCTATGAAACAAGAACTATGACAACTGGGATAAGAAACAAAATTTTTTGGATCAACCACTTGTTCATGAACGTCTTTTTCATTGTTTGCAGTCATTTTCTGCACCATCTCTTCTACTGCACTCACCAAAATGTCAAGATTTACCTCTAAAGATGTTGATTCCTTCGAATCTATGCTTCTCGTCTCTTCTTCTTTCAACCTTGACCTTCAGATCACGAGGTGAGCCTCTACATTTACTGCACTATTTTGCATCTCGTGAAGTGTTGCAATATTCCTTTCTCTCAGCTGAAACTCCATTCCCGAACCAAAGGCAGCTGGGTAGTGCAAGAGAGCGGATCCAGGAGGAGGCCTTATATCAACTGGCATTGAATAATAAACTTGGTTAAATCTGACATAAAATTGTTGTACTGTCTCCCCTGGTATACTTTTCAGCTTGTTTTATAATCAAGAAAAGGTTTTGTCTGATCACCCACCTGTCGAGGAAAACTTTGATGAACTGCTGGAAATCGGAGATGCTCCATTAGGCAAGGATTTGAACAAACTCTTCACTTTGCCTTGCAAAGAAAGAGAAAAAAGCCTAATACTAACATCTTCGTCATCAACCTCAAAAAGGTCTAGAAAAGTCTCAACATTCTGCACATGTTGTTCAACGTTGACATTGTTACATCCACCGTCAAAACTCGGCAAATATAAGTAATAATTGGCAAGGAAAGCATGGAGAACAAAAGGTAAAACAAGAGGTTTGTATAGATCTAAAATTTTACAAGGTAATGGGGTATGTACAAAAGCTTTAGAATCAGTCTTGGTCTCTTGGGGCTCATCAGTTTGAAGATGGTCATCACAAGATTCAGAACACGGGTCTTGATCAAGCTCAAAGGCATGCAAATCTTTGGTATTTACAATCTTCAAAAGGAAGGAATCAAATGCAGGCCAGGGATCATTTCTCAAATACAATATACTTTGCAAATCCTTCTTGACATTCTTTGGAAAATAGAAGAGATAATTTACAACAAAGAAAAAAATGTCTTGGATGAAATTCCAACTTGAATACATGATCTCTCCATATTGTCCTTTTATGCTTTTGCTGGTCGGGTTTATCCTCCAGTGGAGTCTTTGGATCTGATCTCAAAAATGATTTGGAATCACCAGGTGAATTATTTCAGCCTTGCTGTGTCTGATCGTTTTCCACCATCAACAATCAGATCTGAACTTGATACATGTACTGGGGTGATCGTTTAGATGAGATGTTCAGTTTATAAACTAGACCGGAGATTGACTGAAGCAGATTTCATCTACTTTCGCTAATGCAAAGCAAGAGAATTTCGAAGGCTACCTGGCTAACTTCAGGCTCCATTTGTAGTCTACAAAGCCAAACAATGAAAATAAACTTTCTTCCCCAACGGAGTCACCACTATGTTAGAGCCTAGATTTGCCTCAAGCTGGAAAGGCAAGGTTCTAGGTCCACATCAAACCACGCTCAGCCTCGTAGCTAGCCCTACGAGGACAGGAGAAGGCTCTCTCTGGGTCAATCTCGGAAAAATATGATCGATGAAGCTCGAGATGACTGAAGTAACAACTTATTTCAGACTAGGTATGAAGTATAAGGATTGAAATTTGAGTTTTTTGGGGGTTTTGTGTTGGAAACAGGGAAAGGAAAATTGGGCTCGGGGATGAGGCACCGTTTCTGCATAGTTCTTATTGGGGCAAGGAAGGAAATCGTTTTGATTCTTTAAAGTGAGTGAATAGATGGATCAGACTAGTGAGGAGCAAAGGAGAGCAAGAGAGTCTCAAAATTCTCCTTAAACAGATGAAAACATGGAAATTTAAACAAATTCAAAGGCAGAGCATAACAGTTAATGGATTCTACATTAATCACTCATTTGTTCAAATTCAGAAGAAGAGAAAGGAAAATGATACACATAACATTAATGAACTTACAATTACTTAGATAAGAACACCATCAAAACATAAAACCACATGGATCCCAAACAATGTTGTAAAACCCTGGTCTTTCCTTAGCCAAAAATGCAGAGACAAAATGTACAATGATATGCCAAAGTAATCCCAAGTTTCCAACCTTGAAAATGACTTAGAGAATACATGGTATAGACTAGCCCAATCCATTCCCTTTGCTCTAGGGGTCGAGCACATCATTCGAGGAGCTGTTTCAACTAATTCTAAACCAAGCACTCAAATCTAGGCAATCAAAACAACGTGCCTCTATAAGGTAGGAAACTGATTCATTCATTGAATTTTCACCCTTTAATGAATGAATCCTCTAGAACAAGTAAATATGAGCCAAAATTACATCATGATCCTTCAATTACATCAATATAGGTCAAAAATTACATCACAAAGCAAAACTAGTCAAATTGGCCAAATTTTTGAGCTAGAAAGTGAAAAAGTTGGCAAAAATCCTCTATGTGTTGGGCCAAATACTTTACGCATCGTGCCACTTTGAGGATGTGTTTGAGGCACTTCCTGAAATTAGAATTGAGTGAAATATAGTTCGTTGGAAAGTTCCTTGAGTCTACGTTCCAACCCAATTGTAATGTTTCAATTTGGAGTTCATTTGCCTTGTCAAATGTCAAATCTCCCCAGACTGGGTTTGGTGCTTTTGTTTCAAACATTACCATCCATCAACCACCATACCCTAGCACAAACATGGATGAAACACACATATGGAGGCTATACCTACTTGTGGAATGCAAAATTTGTAATTTGGAGGAAGATTTCAATGAATTTTAGGCTTTTTAGCCCAATGCACTGTGCCTTCCCGGTGCGCCCCGCCAGTGTAATTTTTGCACTGTGGAGGGCAGCCTAATGCACCACGCCTTCCCAATGCACTATGCCCTTTTTCAGAAGCCTTTTTGAGGCCCTCCGAGTGTCCAAATTGGGTGCAAGATAGCTTGTTGGAAATTTCCTTGAGTTTACTTTCTAACCCAACTGGAATTTTTCAATTTGGAGTTCATTTGCCTTGTCAAAGGTCAAATCTCCCAAGACTTGTCAAAATTTTCCAAATGAGGTTGCCTCAAGGTAGAGTGCTTTTGCAGTCAACTTCGGAAGGTGTTCCTGAACTCCGAATTGAGCTCATGATAGCTCATTCGAAATATATTTGTGTCTAGTTATCCTTTTACTTATCAAGAAAGTCATTTTCCCAATCACGCTAGGAGAAAACTTGATTTTTCCAAGGTCACTACAGAGGTGCATCAATTCTCCCAAGGCAATTGTATTTTCGACATTTCTCTGCAACCATGACACCTATGTAAAACATGAAGCAGGTTTTTCTTCATGCAACTGTTGTGGACAAAAACCTCTCTTAGTTTTCCCAAAATAATATTTTATTGCTCAAAAACATCATTTGAGTAAAACCTACCCCGATGTGTGGAACAACGGATTTGTCGAAATGAAGCAAAATGAGGGGGATAAGGGGCTTATAAATTCTTGAAAACTTTTTTTGAAGTAGGGAGGGATGTTAGGAAGTAGGGGAAAGTGGAATTGCAGAAATTGAGTGAGGGGAAGGGGTGAAAAAGGGATAAACACAGGCCCAACCTAGAAAATTGCCAAGTTGTAGCAAGAAACTAGGGTTTGTGCGAAAATGAGGAATTCTGGGAATTTTAGTGATGGGAAGTGTTTAATAAGGTACATTAAGGATAGGGGAAGGTGTATGAACATAAGGATAGAAGTTTTTCCGATGATTTGACCATCCAAGAGAAATTGCCTTCAAAACCCTAGGAGAGGGAAATGAACCTTACCTAGGCACAACTGAAGCATGAACAAGGTGTAAAATGACCCTTGGGAACTTGACATGATGATGAAAACCATCTGAATGATTGTACACTCAGTTGAATGGTGTCATGGAAGGTCATTTGGACAACTTTGACAAGGGCGAAAACAAACCCTAGACCTAATACCTAGTGACCAAATTTTGCTTCAAGGCTCACTGAAATGACAAAATTTGACCTTGACACCTTAAAATCATTTTGTAAGAGCATGTTTGATCATTGGAGGAAGGCTATAAAGACTGACACTAACAATCTCATAAAATTTGGCCTACAAAACAATCAATTTACTATGAAATAAGTATAATCTAAGTAGTATATGACATGCAGGTTCCTTATGAGTTAAACTGATATATTTCATGTGGCTTTACTTAGGAGCCATAGTATATAAAGTGGAATGGGTACACCTATTGATTATAATGATAAGGCATATTAGGAATGATATGTAATAGCTCTAAAACATAGGCATGCATGAGACTAAAATTCAGTAGATTAATATGATGTGCGGGAAGCTTCTTAATAAAAGGAAACATGCAATAGAGGGTTAGTAAACTAACTCGTTATTATGATTTATTTACCATTCATCTCAATGCAATATTATTTTTGTACATAACCAATTTTTTAAGAGATTAGAATGTGCCAAGTTTTCTTAGGAGAAACTATGTTGATTTAATGTTAATATTTATACTATTGGGAAAAACTAATAAAAATGACTTAAAACTATCATGGTAATAAACATTTTAGATAAAATAGAGCTGTATAATTGAGGCTTCTGTGATCGGTCATTTTTATAAGAAGAGCTTCGGCGTAAATCACATGAAAAGGACAATTGTCGACGCGTTTCGAACCAACTAATGTGGTTCATCATCAGGACGAGTTGAAGATGCAGATCCAGATCAGCGTGTTAAATAGGCAGAGAATCCCACAGCTAGTACAATCTAACGGCTACTTTTCCACTCAAGAGCACCAGTCAAACTTCCTCTAACCAATTTTATATTAAAATACTATTATATTCAAGGAGCCAGGTTAACCAGGTAAATAATAAAACCTCCCAAAGGTTAATCTGTTTAAAAATAATTCAATCAATTATATACCAATTATTAATAATATTAATTACGATAACAATAATAAAAATAGGGTATAATAATAAATTATTGGAATATACATAGACATTTGATACACGTATTGAATTAATCCTTTAAATAAATATTGACCTAGATATATTTTTATATAATACAGGAATATTTTAAATTAAATAAATGAATTATTTTTAAACAGATTAACCTTTGGGAGGTTTTATTATTTACCTGGTTAACCTGGCTCCTTGAATATAATAGTATTTTAATATAAAATTGGTTAGAGGAAGTTTGACTGGTGCTCTTGAGTGGAAAAGTAGCCGTTAGATTGTACTAGCTGTGGGATTCTCTGCCTATTTAACACGCTGATCTGGATCTGCATCTTCAACTCGTCCTGATGATGAACCACATTAGTTGGTTCGAAACGCGTCAACAATTGTCCTTTTCATGTGATTTACGCCGAAGCTCTTCTTATAAAATAGAGCTTTTAAATGGTTCAAGGATTGTGGTGTAAAGGATGTAAGAACAGAATCTATGTACACAGGTAAATTTTACATTATTTCAGTTATAACATTTAAGTGTAGAAGGAATGTCCTTTAGTCAGAAAATCAGTTTACAATACAACTGTAACTATGTTTAAAATCGCTGAATAGATATGCATTGTAACAATGGGTAAAATACTTAAGTAGTTATGTACTATAACTATTGGTAAAATCCCTAAATAACATAGGAAAAGGAATTTATAATCCAATATACCAATTAGTGCTTAGTGAGACTAGTAATATAGGGATAAGACACTAAAAATATAATTGAGAATCACTAAATGGAAACAATTCAATGTACATGTAAGTGAATTAGAAACTATTATAGGATATTATAATCCCATAATAAAACATAAATCAGACTATCATAATCTGTAGGAAAATCATAGAGAAATTACAATATCAAAAATATAGCGGTAATCTATAAAAGGAAACCATAAAGTTTTGTAGTCAAAAGTTGTATTCCTCAGATGGATATTTATAGAAAGGTATTATACATGTCAAACTAATATCGTATTCTAAAGTTACCACCACTGAAATTTTTTGTACCAACTAACCCCAACGAGACTCACAAACATTTGGTGCTCCATCTACTAGGGTTAGGTTTTTGGATGTTTGGGGTTTTCCTTTGTTTCTTAATAATAAAAAAGGCTCGTGAACCTTATTGTAACATTGTTTAGAGACATGTATCTGCCACATATTTTCCCAAATATAAGCTATCATCGCCCGAGCTACCTTATTTCCATTATACATGTAAATACTTTTTAGTATTTTGTTATTAATGAAATGAAGTTTACTTTTCTTTTTTTTGCTGAAGCAAGAGCAAAGCCTTCTATATCATTAAACAAACAAGAATATACATAAAATACGAAAGTCCAACTAACCCGTGGACCTTGGCAAAAAAGGCTAACCGCAAAAAAAATGGATCTTCAACCTAGCAGAGAATGCCACCTAACTCAGGAAACTCTGTACAAAGAAAGCACCTAGAGGGTGGGAAAACATAGGAAACTGTAGAGCCATCTAGACACAAGCACACAAAACATGCCTTTAGAACCTTAACCTTCTAAACCCCAAGCCATCCAGGAAACAAGAGAGAATCGCCCTTCAAATCCAAACGAATTTTAACAGTCCCACTTTCCAAACTGCTTGCTTATTCCCGACCGTGTGTCTGCTCTGCCAGATCCAAAGGCTGTGAGTCATATCACGCTGCACTAGGTGCCTGAACAATAGCGCCCCAGGAGTGTGGTTTACTTTTTCTCTCTCTTGACACATGTAGGATCCCCAATGGAATCGCTCCCATAACACAAAAACCACTGTCCCTAAAAGTGCCACGCGATTGTGAGAATACCACCAGTACATCTGAATTCATTTCAGCCAACGATAAAAGAGGAAATTGTGGTTGCCGGAAAAGCCATGTTTTTCATCCCACCTGGACCGAACCCATCCACACAAAATCGTGTGATGAAGGGCGATTTCTGCACTAGCCACCATGTCACGATTCATGCACCTTATCGGATCGCTCTCACAAATACCAAACCAGTTGCCTCTATGTAGAAGAGCGATCACCCGAAGCCTGAATTTCTCCAGGTTGTCTAACCCTGAAGTGGGAAAAGGCCACCTACTGCTGCATTCCATTAAATGCCCATTCTACCTTCTCGAACCATGAAACCTGAAGCTGAACCCGAGTATGAATCAGAGAAAAGCTTGCATGGGGCCAACCAGAAACCAGGGAAACCCGGTCAAGATGAACCAGGGGAAGGTGCGCCCGAACCAAACTCTCAACCACTCTGGTTCATCCTGCTGGACTGCATAAGAACCCATCAGCATCATCGAATCATGGAATTCCCCCCAGCATGAAATAGGAAAACATGCTTGTCCTCTACAACTTGATCCTCGCAGGTAGCCTTTAGATGACTTGGAGGAATTTCATGCCATTTTTTAGCCATTCCACCTTCAGTACTACTCACACCTTGATTAACAAGTAGGTCGGCTGGTTTATTGGCATTACAATGAGCGTGGTTGAAGCTAATGGTATGAAGGCCCTGTAGATGCATTTGGATTCTTTGATACTGTATAAGTTTCCAATGATTCAAGACTCTTACCGGCCTAGATCCACTGTTGATTCTTTTTACTGCATTGATGGTTATCTTAGAGTCTGCTGCCACAATGATATTTGAACGATGATTCTATGATAGGAACTCTAGACCCCGCTCCAGAGCCATCACTTCCACCATGTTATTGGTTGCTTTACATAAATGGTAGTGGAAGATAAATAAAATATTACCCTCGTCATCCCTTAAAGTTCCTCCATAACTCGCAGTTCCCAGATTACCTTTAGAGGCACCATCAATGTTGATTTTCAAAAAGCCTTTCAATGGGGGTTGCCAGTAGTCCTTCTCCGAAACCATGGTTTTGTCCTTTCCGTTTCTTCCTAGGGGAGTTATCCCTAGCATTCCCAGTTGCTTGATCATTCTTTGCTCTTCTTCTGTGGGGTGATTCGAGGGGATATTATTAACAGTAGAACTAACTGTCTCTCTGATTTGTTTCAATATTAGGTCTAGAAGATGTTGTGCTGATGACTTACTATTCTTGAATATTCTTTTATTTATTTCTTTCCAAATGTTCCAGATAATGAAGTAGGGTGTGAAGGGCCAGGCTAAAGTTAGGGCTTCATTTTCCTTGAAGTTTTTTTTCCAGTGGTTTAGGGTATGTGTGATACTTCCTCTATCCCTATCACACTGCTTGAAAACTAAAGAGAACGAATCCCACAACCAAGTAGTATATGAGAAACTTTTGAGAATATGTTCCAATGTTTCCTCTTGCTCCTCATAGAGCTGGCATCCAGAGGGCCCAATAATTCCCCTTCTCCTAATATTGTCCCAATTCAAAATTTTCATGTGATGAACCAGCCACATGAACATCTTGATCTTCATCCATCCTTGCTACCTCCAAAGATGTGTCCAGCTCTTGTCTGGAACAATATAATTCAGCCCAAGAAGAAAACCTTTATCTTCCTTGAGATTAAAGTATCCTCACTTGTTATTACCCCATATCAATTGATCTTGACCTTCTATTTTTATGATCATCCTTTGCTTGAGAAAATCCCCTAGAGCCTCTGCTTTGAGTTTTAGGGGGTTAATCTCTCCACATTCAATGTTTCTCCATCTTCTCCATTTTTCAGAGGTATGTGAAAGGTACCAAAAATCCTTAACTATGATTCACCCTTGGAATTAGTTTTCTGCTTGAGGTCTACAAAATTCTTTGTTAATAATGTTGGTTCCTGCTACCATTTGTCCTCCCAAAAAAGAGCAATACCTCCTACTCTAATTTCTCCAAAACTATTCTTTTGTACTAGACTTTTGTTCTCCCAGGCTTTGTTTCATATGAAGGAACCTTTTATAGTTCCAGACATTCTTATGAGATCTTTATTATGCCACAATTTGGTATATTTCTCTTTCCATATCCTGGCCCACTGTGATTTTGGCTCCTACACCCATCTCCACTAGAGTTTGATTCCTAAAGCATTGCTAAGAATCTCTTGATTGTCCAGGCCCAGGCCCCCCTAACTTTTAGGTTTGCATATTTTTTCCCAGGAATCCAACGCCCATTTCTTTCTAGTTTCCTCTTTTCCCCACAGGAAGTCTCTTTGAATATTTCTGATTTTCTCTAAGACACCTTTTGGAGTTGGGAGAGCAGATACATAAAAACTGGGATGGATTGAAGCACAACCTTTGTCAATAATAACCTGTCGGCTAGGTTCAATGCCCAGAGGGTCCAATTTTTTACTTTATCCTGCATCTTGTTAAGGACCGATTCCCAATTACTCTTATGCATGGGTCTGGTAGTAAGAGGTATTCCTAAATATTTTGAGGGGAGGGAATCTCATTGGAATCCAAGAATTCTTGAGAAATTTCTTTGGATAGCATTATTAGTGCTAAAGAAGAAGATTTTAGATTTAGAGAGGTTTACTTTCATACCTGTAGCCAGGATAAAATCTTGAAGAATTGCTTTGTAGGCCAGAGCCTCTTTGACTGTTGGAATGCCTTGTAGTAAGGTATCATCCACAAATTTTTGATGAGTCAGCACATAACCATTCTCTAAAATTTGAAGACCCCTAATTTTACCCATATCCTTGGCTTGCTTGATGGATCACCTGAGCCCTTCCATCATGAGAATAAAGAGGAAGGGAGAAAGAGGGTCTCCCTGCCTGAGGCCTCTAGAGGGAATGAAGATTTATGAGGGGAATCCATTGACCAGAATGGAAAAGTCGGATGAGGACACCAGCGCCAACACATCTTACCCAGTTGTGGTCGAACCCAAAGGCATAGAGAACCTTCTTGATATAATTCCAATTCACCTTGTCATATGCTTTACTAATGTCTAATTGCATGATCATCCCCGCCTGTTTTTTTCTAGTAAGAGTGTGCACCAACTCTTGTGCTTGAATAATGTTTTCAAGAATCTATCTTCCCTCCACATGACCTGATTGTTCTTCAGACACTAGCAAGGGGAGGAGAGGTTTGAGTCTATTAGCCACTACTTTCGCTATTATCTTGTACACCATATTACATAAGGCAATAGGTTTGTACTTGTCTGTAGATTGAGCACTGTCCTATTTGGGAATAAGGGAAATGAAAGAGGTGTTGAGAGCTTTCAAGATCATTTTGCTACTCCTGGAATCCTGAACCACATCCAAAATATCCTCTTTGACAATATGCCAACACGCTTTAAAAAAATCCACATTGAAACCATCTGGCCCTGGTGCTTTGCCATTCTGCATATCTTTGAAAACCTCGTTGACCTCCTCTTCCTCAACTGGTCTATTGAGGTTAAAATTGTCCTCTCTGGACACTAGTTTGGGGAAAAGCCCTATGATTCCCTTGATGGACTGGTCCCTGTCTAGAATGTTTTCCTTAGTGATGTTCTAAAAATGTTGGACAAGCAAAACTTCAATATCTCTATGAGTGGTCGACATTTCCCCTCCCTCATATTTAATCATGGAGATTCTGTTGTGAGCTTTGTCAGCCATAGTGGATCTGTGAAAAAATATGGTGTTCCTTTCTCCTTCCTTGAGCCATTGTGTGCTCGATTTTTGTGTCCAAAATATTTCCTCTTCTTTGCATAAATTTTCCCAAACCATATGGTATTTATCAGCCTGCTCACTTTTGTCTTTATGAAATCCATCGTCTATCATAGCCTTGTTGAGTTCTAGCATTTTAATTTCCACTGAATGTTTTTCCACAAAAATGTTACCAAAATCTTTCTGGTTCCATTCCTTTAGTCTTAACTTAATGTGCTTTAATCTTTTGTGAAGAAGGTACATTTTAGATGCTTGTATTCGTAGTCTTCAGCCCACCATTTTCCAATATTACTAAGGAAATATGGGTGGGAGATCTAGATGTTTTTGAATCTAAAGGGTCTATTCCTGGGAGTATCAATACCCTTGATTTCCAACTGAACCGGCCAATGGTCTGAACCGCCAAAAGGAAGCACTCTAGCTATTATTTCACTATTTCAAAACATTAATTCCTCCAATATCATGAACCTATCTAACTTAGATGCTACCAGTGCCTCACCTCCTCTTTTATTGTTCCAAGTGAACATGCCATTGCTTGAAACTAATTCAACCATATTCATGTTGTCTGTAAATGATCAAAACGCTAAGGAATCTTTGTTGAGCACTCTTGAACCTCCTTTTTTTTCTGAGAGAGATTTAATCATGTTAAAATCACCTCCCAAGATCCAAGGCTTTCCAGTCTGTCTGCTCCTGAGGTCACTAAGGGCTTCTAACAATCTGATTTTATCCTCTAATTTTTTAGGACCGTAAACATTTGTTACCGGGAAGTTTCTGAAACCCCAACAGGTTGAATGACCACGAATAGATAATTTCTTGATGCCTCTACATCCAAAATGCTAATCCTTTGGGGATTCCAAAGAGTAACAATACCCCCCACTATGTTCTCCTCTTTAACCTCCAAAAACTCATATCTAAAGATCCATTTGTTGTTTATGAGTCTTATTTTCTAAATGGAACATTTCATTTCTTCGATCAAAATCATGTCTGACATATCTTGTTTCATTCTATAACTAAGCAATCTTTGTTTTCTTCTACTTCCTAGACCTCTGATATTCCAAGATGTAAATTTCCTTTTAAAGATTTTCAAAGGAGTAACTGGTTAGGTCTTTCATCTTACCCAAATCTATCGTTAGCTTTCCACACTCCATCAGAAGTTCCTTCTCCTTTTTCCAGCCTCTCTTTTTACCAGTATTTCTAGGAGCTATTCCCGGGGTCGGTTTCATTGTTTTCACTCCTTTGTTTTCCAGCTTGTCAGTGGTTGTACCTGTTTCTAACCCTTGTTCCTGAGTCTTCCATAAAAACAACTGTTGTATTCTATTGCAATCCTCTTGAGGTAGTGAATCTATCCCTCCCGTGGTACCTTGCATCAAGAACGTTTCCAGATCTAGGTGTTCCTTTTCTAGAATTTCTTGTAGCTCATGATCTTCTAGATCTATTTCACTTTGGGTCATTTACATATCCATTTCTACTTTAGGTTCCCTATTCATATTTTTTTTCCTATTACAAATCTCTTGTGTTATGATGTAGCTCTCCCCCTTCTCTTTTTCCTTAGGTCCTTCGTCCATTGCTTGGTTTTCACTTGACGTTTCTTCCTTTTCTTCCAGTACTTGAAACCAGTTCGTGTTGATCTTCTGCCCCTTGCTGCATTGTTGCCTTGATCCCTTTCTGCCTCCTTTTCCTTTACTTTCCACTTTGTGAAAGATTTCATTGTCCTTTCCTATTTTAGGTTCTCCTTTATTGTCTACTTTACTAAGAGGACAATCTCTTATCAGGTGACCATGTTCGTGGCATCATAATCTGCCGTTTGGACCCATTCTTCATCAAAGACTTCTAGGATAAATTCCTCCAGGAGAGCACCTGATAAATCCATTTCTACACAAATCTTGGCATATGAAGTATATTTATCCCTTCTAGTGGCTTCTGACGCTTTCAGAAAGTGACCTAGCTTATTTCCAATGGCAGCAAGTGATCCATGGTGCCAATAATTGAGAGGTAGCGAATAAAGCCTTACCCAAATAGGTATCGAGGTGAATGTGTCCATTTCTTGAATGAATTTCATTTTCCACGGCCTCATATAGAGGCCTGCTACTGCAAAAAAGTAAGGTCCTATTTCAAATATTCTGTCTTTATCTTCAATGTTAGTAAATACCACGGTAAAAAAATCCTTTGACCCCAGATGGAGATTAATACTACCTTTGGGTTTCCAATGGTATTTGATCCAAGTCTGTAATGCCTTTTTAGAGGGCCGAATTCCCATAAATTTTCATATTATGGCGTACATCGCCATATGGTCGTTGTGCCCCTGCAGAGCAGGATCATTCAACATGACTCTCAAACTGATCTCCATTTTGGGTCTACACCATCCCTTTTGATTTTTACCCCTTGTTCCCTAGCTTTTGTCTTCTTCCTCTTTGTCCTTTGTGCTACTGTTTACCTTGGTCCTAGCCCCATTAGACTCCTTTTCATTATTTTTCTCCCCTTCTTCACCAGACCCTCTGACTTCACCTAATGGTGCCTTGCCTCTACCAGCAGTTGCTTCCTTGTAAGAGGGAGTGGATCTTCCTCCTCTACTACGCTCCATAGGGAGAAACACTTGAGCTCCTCTGTAACCCTATCTTCGTGCCCTCGACTTTACCGAGTCGCTCTACCTCCCTTCTTCCCGCATCTGAAATGAAGTTTAGTTTTCATTATAGCTCTATGTTTCTATTTAAATATATATTTCATTTTATTCCTTCATAGTAATGGATTAGTGGTACTAGAGAGGTCTACTATTTGTTTGTTGTTCTATGCATGTCCTCAATGAGGTAGGGGTATAAGGAGTTATGACGTGAACTAGTAGAACCTTTGGAAGGCCACCCTCGCCAACTCGATGGCCCTCCGTGGTAGAAGAAAATAAAGATGAGGGAGCAAGATATCCTTTCAAAATATGGCTTGAAGAAGTCCTTTACTGAAAAAGGAATGAGATGATGGACAACTTTTCCTAGATCCTTCTGTGAATGCCTAGAAGAAAATCATCTTCATCCAGAAGCCACCTTGTAGGTGCCACTCCCTTTAAGGTACAAGTCAAATTTGACATTCCCATATTTTAAGGTCAGATTGATCTAGATGTTGTAGATAAATGGTTAAATATGTTGAAAGGATATTTTGTGGTTCATGATTTTTCCAAAAGGGAAAAGATTAGTTTTTCACTCCTCAAAGTCACCCCCCACATCAAGGACTAGCGGGAAACCTCCTATGTGTAGAGGGACAAGAGGGAACCCTCGCTATTTTCAGCTACACCCACTTCGTATTCTTTCTGAGATTCCATCAAGGAAAAATATTATCCTATAAGGATATATGAAGATAACTACATAAAATGGACCACAATGTAGTAAGGAAGGGATAAAGATGTGCCAAACTTCACAAATATTTTTCATACCCTTCATATGAAGTTGGATGTCAAGGATTCTAAGTAGCATATGGTACTCAAGTACCGCAACTATCTACACAAATAAATCTAGAATGAGATAAAGATCATGTAAATCTCCTCACTTGTCATTGCCTAACAATATGCTGTCAAGATTGAGAAGAAATTTCAACATAAGAAGTGAGACTTTGGAACTGCGAATCCGAAGCAAGGGAAATATGCCCCCAAACCAAAGAACAAATGAAAAATCCAAGGCTGGGTGACCCAGGACAACCCATCGAAGCCACAAGTGAAGAGAAACACCACGAAGACAAATAAGGACATAGGAAAGTGGTGTGAGAACCATAAGTGCTCCGCTAACAACACAAACGAGTGTCAAGCCACATAGTCACTAGAGATTGAGTTGAAGGCTTCAAATTTAGTGCATGTTCTAACTCTAAGTTACAACCCGACAAGGGGAGTGGCAAAGAGAAGCGTATTATTGATGCCGAGCCTAGTGCCATCATTGCCACCACTAAGATCCAAAATATTGAGCCCAAATATCCAAAGGAAATGGTGAACCTCTTCAACTCACAGATGTGGGTGAAGGGGTTTTCAGTGCAATTCATTGTCAACAACATGAGACAAAAGAACCTCATATAGATAGGGATCATTAAGCGGTTGGGCCTACTAACCACACCACACCCACACCCATACACCATTAGGTGGCTCCACCAAGGAAGAGATCTCTGTGTCACCCAACAATGCCATCTTCCCTAAAACATCAAGCACTTCATCAATGAGTCAATGTGTGACATTGCTCCTCTTGAAGTTTTTGATGTATTATTAGGCCAACCACACCTTGAAAGCATCATACTGTATATGTGTCCAGGCCTCACACTTTCATTATTACTTTAGGAAATAAATTGTGGAGGATACTCGTGGTAGCCTTGCCTACCACCATATCTTTTATCTCAGCTAAGGAATGCAGTAAGATCATATCCCTGACTGGAAAATTTGTTTTATTTTTTATTCTTTCTCAAAGTAAGTGGAAGATCATGGCCACATACATTCCCCCAGCAAAGGGTTCCATCTCCCAGCAAAACAAGGTGGATAAGGTCGTGAAAGAATATAAGGACATCTTCTCCTCACCCACACGGGTACCTTTGCACTATCAGGTCAATCATTTTGATTGATCTGAGTCCCAGAGTTCCTCTATCCAATAGGACAATATACTACTACTATATTCTAGAAAATGATTAAATCAAGTGGAAGATCTGGGCATTGTTGCAAAAAGGCCACATCTAACAAAGTTCCTCACCTTGTGGGAGCTCGGTTGTACTTGTATGAAATAAGGATGGGACCTAGAGTCTCTGTATTGATCATCGAGCACTAAATAAAATCATTTTCTGAAATAGTTAACTAATGCCATGGATTGATGAATCGCTTTACGAGGTCGAAAGAGCTAATTATTATAGTAACATCGATTTAAAGTATGGTTATCACCATATTCTAATAGAACCCACTAATGTATGGAAGATGTCTTCAAATCCAAGGAGGGCACTTTTCAGTTGTTGGTCATGCCTTTGGGTTGAAAAATTCCCCTACAACTTTTACGAGGCTAGTGGATGACATCATGCAACCCTTCACCAACTCGTTCATGGTTGTATATTTGGATGACATCATCATCTTCAACAAGAGTTGGGAACATAACTTGCAACACATTTGGAAAGTCCTTCAAACCTCGCGACAACAAAAACTATGTGCCAACTTGGAGAAATAAACCTTTGGCATGGGAAAGGTCCAATATCTAGGTTGCTTCATTGAAGATCAAGGCATGCATGTGGATTTGACTAAGATCCAATTCATTCACGATTGGCCAGCCCTGACTACTCTAAAAAATATTTCTATCTTTTTGGGGCTTGCCAATTTTTATTAGAGGTTTGTTTTGGGATTCTCTCATACCACTTGGCCTTTTAGGAAAGTTACCAAGGGCAGAGCGACAAATGTTTTTTTATGGTATGAGTCCCAACAAAAGGAATTTGTTGAGTTGAGGCATTGCTTCTGATCTGCACTAGTACTCACATATCCATACCCGTAAAAACCATTTTATGCAAACAACTCAAAAAATAGAAGAAGATATAGATCACCAACTTCAAAATTAGCCTCTTCGAGGTGGAAACTTCCTTTACATTACACAAATGAAAAATTCTTTCGATGATTCAAATGAGAAAACCTCCTTTTTTATATATAGGAGTCTAAGGCATCACAACATAATCATATATGACATAACAATAGTAATGCAAGGGCACAACAATAACAATAGTGGGCTTCTATGGGGCACAATAATAACAATATGGGGAATATAGGCACAACAATAACAATAAGGGAGTTACACTTACAATAAAAATAAGGAAATACACTAGTATTATAAATACCTAACATGCCCCTCTCCTTCAAAAAAGTGTTGTCCGCAACACTTGAGTAGTTTTGGATGCTTTTGTATAAAAGTATCATTCTCCCATGTGGAATCTTCAATGGGTATGTTCTTCCGTTTGATGATATACTCTAAAATTGATCGATTTCATAGCTGTCGAGTTATTGTTTCCATGACTTCTTCAGGTTACAATATGATTTTTCCTTCCTTATGAAGTTCTGGAAATATTGTTTGACCTAGGAGATTGTTACCTATAACTTTTTTAAGCATCAAACATGGAAAACTAGGTGCACTCGGGAAGATGCAAGAGGCTCCAATTTGTATTCCATCGTACCAATATTTTGCAACACCTTGTAAGGACCATAATACATTGGTGATAATTTATTATCCTTCTTAGCTTCCTTGAGGGACATTTTTTGTATGGTTGTAGCTGTAAAAATACCTAGTCACTTACATTAAAACTTATTTCGCTATGATGTTGATTTCCCTATTGTTTCATTCTACTCTACGTTAAAGTGACAATATCCTTAAGAGTTGGAGAACTTGTCGTTGATACTTGTTGTGATCTTTTTTTGCTTGAACCTTAGAATTTTCTCTTAAAGATGATGTGATGGATGGTGGATGATATCCATAAAGTGCCATAAATGGGTCATTTTTGTTGCAGTATGCAAGGAAGCATTATACCACCATTCAACTTGAGGTAACCACTTGACTCATTCTATTTGTTTATTAGATACAAAGAAACAGAGGTATCCTTCCAAAAATTTGTTCGTTATCTCAGGTTTCTCATCAGATTGGGGATGATAAGATTAAATATGAGCTAATTGAGTACCCAAACTTGAAAATAATTTTGTCAAAAAATTCCACTGAAAATGGGATCTTTGTCGACAAAAATTATATTTTTAGCTCCATCTAGATTTTGAATTATTTCCATAAATGCAGTAAAAATTGTACCGGCTTTAAATGGATGAGATAATGCACAAAAGTGTGCATACTTGGTAAGTCTATCAACTATCAACATGATGAAACTCTTTCCTTTGGAATTGCGGAAACCTGTGATAAAATCGATTAAAACCTCCTCCCAACGTTAATTTAGAATGGATAAATGTTGTAGTAGACTCAAAGTCTTAATTGTCTCAACTTTATTTTGTTGGAAAACTAGAAATTCCCCCACAAACTTTTGAATATCAGATTTAAGGCCATCCCAAAAAGAATCCTTCTTAAACCTATGGTAAGTTTTTAAAAATCATGAGTGCCCTTCTAAAGGAGAGATGTGTGATTCCAGAAGAATATTTTGTTTGAGTTGAGAATTCCTACAAAGGTATAAGCAACCTTTGAACCATAGTGAATCATTTTTCCAGCTAAATATAACATATGTATTGGGATCGTGCTACAAATTTTGAATGAGTGCCCACACTTCTTCGTCATCCTTCCATTCATCCCTTGCTTCAATTATTTGATCTCGCTAGATAATAGAAATGGCCCAAAGAAATGCTTCCACATCCTCATACTTTCTTGATAGTGCATCTGCAACAACATTTTACTTCCCTTTTTGTAGAGGATTTCAAATTCATAACCCAACACCTTTGTGACCCATTTTTTCTACTCTTCTAAAAATAATCTTCGTAACACTATCATGATCCATTTTTACCTTGAAGTGTCTCCCCATTAGGTAAGGTCGTCATTTCGTAAGTGCATGTAGTATTGCAAACACTTCCTTCTCATAAATAGCATTGTGTAATTACTTTCCTTTGATTGGATGACTTTCGAAAGAAATGGGTGTCCCCTGTTGCATTGAAGCAACACCAATTCCATTTTGTGGGGCATCACATTCCATACCAAAAGTTTTTATGAAGTATGGAGTAGATAAGATCGGTTCTTGGCACATTGCCATTTTAAGATGGTAAAAGGCCATAGTTTCTTGTTGAGTCCAAGAAAATGCATATTTCTTTAGTAATGTTGTTAGAGGTGTTGCTATTATCCCATAGTTATTAACAAAATTGTGATGATACCCTATCAACCCGAAAAATCCTCGCAGATGCTTTACGATGTGGGGATTTTCCATTCTATAGTGGTTTTTACTTTATTAGGGTGTACCCTTAACACCCTCATGAGATACAATACGACCCACATATTCCACCTCCTATACTCTAAAGAAACATTCGGAGGCTTTTGCATAGAATTGTTTCTTGTCCAACAGTTTAAGAACCCTGTCGACATGTTGAACATCATCCTTCCAAGACTTGTTGTAGATTACTATATCATCAGAAAAATACTAATGCAAATTTTCCAAGGAAGGGTTTGAAATGGAATTCATGGAACCTTGAAATGTAGAAAGTGCATCAGTAAGGCCAAAAGGCATGAAAAAAAATTCATAATTACCCTCATGAGTTCTAAATATTGTTTTCAGAATGTCTTCAATATTCATTCTTATTTGACGATATCCTGAATGAAGATCCAACATGGTGAAGTAAATTCATTAATGTAATTCATTAAATAATGCATGAATGACAGGAATAGGAAATTTATATTTAATAGTGAGCTTTTTGAGATAGTTAAAATTTAGACACATGTGCTCTGATCCATCCCTCTTATGCACTAATACTACTGGAGTAGAGAAAGATCTTTGACTAAGTTGAATTACACCAGTCTTTAGCATTTCTGCAACCATGCGTTCAATTTCAGTCTTTTGGGAATAGGGATATATGTAAGGCCTGATGTTTGGAGGAACACTTCTTGGAATCAAATGAATAGCATGATCATGATCACAAATAGGCACAAGTAGTTTGGGAGTCTCAAATACCTTTGAATGATTGTCGAAGACTTTTTGAAGATTTGGAGAAATAGAAGATTTCGATGTTTGAACCTCTGGTGAACATAATTATGAAATAACGCTCAGTTTATTTATTTAGAATATTTTTCATGCCATTAGAGTTGGTTATATATCCAAGATTCCATACGATACCCCTTAATTCAACTTCCTTTCCTTCCCTAAAAAATCTCAAGAAAAGTTCTAGAAAATTAAAAGCTATATTACACAAATATTGTAACCATTAGATTCCTAATACAAAATCAACACCACCAATTGGAATGGAAGGCATTGGAATATTCAATACATATTCTCCCATGGTTAACATGATATTATGGCACTTTCCAGAGCAATTTATGGCTCCTCCATTTGTAACCATCACTTGACACTCTTGTGTTGGGTATAGGAAGCAATTCAATTCCTTGGCTATATTACACTGAGAACAATTATTGGTACTACCCGAATCAATCAAGAATATTACCCTTTTCTTCTTGATATGTACTTCCATATTGAGAGCTTGAGGAGTGGTAATTCCTGCTAGTGCATTACAAGATATGGTCAGATTGATTTCTTCTCTCTTTGGGGTTGGTTCCTAGTGTATATCCTCTTATTTTCACATTTCTTGTTCCTTTTCACAATCTATCTAAAATAATTTATTCTCAGAACACATATGACCTTTAGTGTATTCTCTATCACAACTGTAACAAAGGTCTTTCTCTCTTTTCTTATTCAAATTGTTGTGGTGTCAACCTTTTAGTTTTTGGAAGGATAAGAGAAGCAACACTTCCATATTTATTGTTTTGACTCATAGTCTTCCTCATTTCCATAATTTTTCTTTCAATTTTCTTTCACACCTGAATGCCTTCTACAATGAGTTGGGTTCCCAAAGGTGAACCTCATGTTGGATGTTAACCTTTAAATTTTCTATGAAGAAATCAATCCTATGCTCCTCTAGAATATCACTTACCCTTATATTTAATTTTTGGAAGTCCTCCATGTGCTCCACCATTGACCCCATTTTGTTTTAGATTTATTAATTGGCTAAAGAAGGTGTTTCTATTTGTATCCTCATAATGTGCTATCATTTCCTTGTAAAAATGTACCAAGTGAAAATTTGTTTACGAGAGCAAAGCCATCGATACCATACAAACTGATTGGGTTCTAAATATAAAGTTGGAATGCATACCTTTTGTGTGTTTTGCACATTATGGAGATCAAAATATTGCTCGATATGAATTATCCACATGATCCTTGCTATTAAACTTCCTCATATATATTTTTGGAATATGGTGGGTCTTGAATCCAACATTAGAGTCTATGAAATCATGATTAACATTTCTTTTGTTCTCATCATGAGTTTCCTCTACTACCGTTTTGCCATTAGGAAGCATTTCTTGTAGTAACTTTGTCAATTATTTCTTCAAATATTACAAGTTTCCTTTCAGTTTTGATTCCATACCATCGATATTAGCTTCTGTTACTTTTTGTGAGAGTGAAATTTGTTTCACTTGGTCTCGCAATTATGATATATCATGTTTCATTTCTTCCTCTTCTGCATGTGTCATAGCATATCTTTTGGGTTGCTTAGTAGGTGTTTCCATTCTATTTCTTCGGTGCATAAGTTAATGATAATTATGTTTCATTATGCCCTTTGAATCACTTCAAACTATTTTTTAAAACAAAACTTATGCGAATTTTAGAAAGTAGACACCCCTTTTTTCTCTTTGTAGGAGCTCAATATTGAGTCTATTGTAACTTGGTAATTTCGAATCTCAAAGGTCTGAAATTTTGTGTTATAGTAGCCCTATGGGTCCTCTTTCCAATGATTCAAGTCACACCAGATTTCGAGTCTCCAAGGTAAAGTTATGTCCAATCTCCCACGATGACTTGATTATGGACCGGTTCAGTAGGATGAACTTGTATGGAGTGCCACATGTCACTATTTGAAACTTAGGACCTAAAAATGATACACAAGGTACTAATGTATGTTATATTTTTACCACTTTTTATGAAACTCAAATCCGATGCTCATAGGGGAAGATATGACTTCTTTCCCATGGTCACCTGTTGTGGATCATGCAAAAACCGTAACATCATTGGATCATATCTCTGAAAACATAGTGAACCAAGATCTAAAATTCTTAGACGAGGTTCATCAGGATTTTGGCTCCTTGTAATAAAACATTTTTCATCTTAACCTTTGTAGAAACAATGTTATAGAGAAAATGCCATGATGACCTGTTTGCAGCATTGAAACCATAGAATCCAAAGTTTTGATTCCAAATGTTATGGAACCAACTGAGAAAATAGAAGAAGATATAGATCAAAGACTTCAAAATTATCCTCTTCAAGGGGGAAACCTCCTTCACATTACACAAATGAAAATTTCTTGGGATTATTCAAACGAAAAAACCTCCTTTCAATATATAGGAGTCTAAGGGATCACAATATAATCATAACTAACTTAATAGTAGTAATGTAAGGGCACACCGATAACAGTATTGGACTTGTATGGGGCACAATAATAACAATATGGGGACTCAATGAGAACAAAAATAGGAATAAGGGGGCTACACTAATAATAACAATAAGGGAATACACTAGTATTATGAGGACCCAACAAACCATCTAAAAATTGAGACAAATCCCTCTGAGTATGTTATTGGTGGAGATCTCACCCGGCAAGGGACTCTGGTCTCCTACCACAGTGAGCCACTTTCTGACATAATTCAAAAATACCCCACCTACGATAAGGATATGTATTCCATTGTGGAGTCTTACAAAAAATGGAAACCTTACATTATGGGGAAGAATATGCTTATCCACAAAGATCATTGACCCCTGCAGTTTATAGAGACCTAAGGGAAGATGCAGAACAATCACCATTAGAAGTGGTCCACATATATACAACAATTCCATTTTAATATTAAATACAAGAAGGAACCTCCAATCATGTTGAATATTTCCTCAGTCAATCACTAGCCGCAACATTTACCATTTTTATAAACTCATGGGGCTACGAGACCTCTAAATGGATGCATGTATGTGAAAATGATCTAGAATTTTTCACCACATACTCTATGTTAGTGGATGGAAAGAAAGTTGCATATTTCCACCTCAAGGATGCATTATTATATTACCTAGGCCAACTTTATGTTCCTTAAAGTGAGTGTGCCAAGATGATTTGGGAGGTGGACTATAGTCGAGTCAGAGGACACCTTGGTTTGGATAAACTTATTCCCATACTACAAAAGTATTTTTATTGGGAAAATCTCTAGCATGATTTTGGGAAATACATCAGATCCTGCATTATCTATGTCATCACCAAACCAACCATTAAGAAGCAAGGCTTGTAACTCCTATGCGTACTCCTAGCTGACCCTAGGAATCCATCTCTAAGGACTATATTTATGGCATTGCTTCTACCAAGCATGGCAACAACTATTTATTTGTGGTCATTGACAAATTTTCTAAGATGGCCATATTAGCTACCCGCAAGAAGAGTATCACAACAAAGGCCATTACGAGACTCTTCTTAGAATGACTAAGTACATTTTGGGATTGAAAACCATTATATTATATCATGATAGAATATCCCCAAGGACGTTTTTCTTGAGCCTTTGGTCATTGTTGGACACTATGCTCATAATGTTGACTACATTCCACCTATATACCGATGGCGAGATAGAGCTTATCAGCAAGATGATTGTGCATATATTACACATGTATAACTCTACACATCTTACGAAATGGGATGTGAGTCTTCCATATGTGGAACACAATAATAAAAAGTCTCTCCATAGCTCGACTAACTACATCCCCTTTGAATTGGGCCTGGGATTTCAACCATTATTACCCCTTGATGTTGCATTACCTTTTGCAATTACATAGGAATAATCTACCCATGTTTAGTCAGAAGTTGATAAAGCCACCAAGTTTATTGAGCGCATTTAGAATATCCACCAATAGGTTCACAACATCTTGGGGAAACTCAATGTTAAATACAAACAATGACATTATCATCATCGGGTGCCCCATAAGTTTGAAGTGGGTGACAAAGTTTGGTTACATATACAGAAAGAGTGCCTCGCTGGAGTCCATCGTAAGCTTTGACCACTCTAATACAAGTTTTAAACCATCACCAAGTTTATGGGAGACAATACTTTTGAGCTCAATATCCCCCCATTCCTCGGCTTGCGAACTATATGGAATGTGGACCGCCTTCAACCATACTTTCCACCATTGTTGGACACGTTATAAATTTTTGCATAGTTGACACCAATAGAGCTCAACCCAAATTATATTGAACATGCCACAACTGATCAAATTCTGGAAACATAGATCAAGAACACTCGCAAATAGAGTATCGAACTATATTTATTTGTTAAAGAAGACCAACATTTGCACCATGAAAAGTGGCTCACCAGGGACCAAGTTCAACAGAAATTTCCTCATCTCATGGAGGTGCTCAATGCAATAGGGACTTTTGTTCTAAGGGGGGAGGACAAATCTAGTTGGATATTGGTGGCCACCCACCTAAACGTCGAGAGTCATTTTGAGACCTTGAACAATGTTTTTTTGGAAAATAGACAAACCCATTGTGTAATATAGGGATTTTCAATTTAAATTTCTATTCCCTGGATATATATTCCTAATGAGGTATCGTATATGTCAAATGAAGATTTTATGCCAAAGTTACAACCTCAGGAAATTGATGTACGAGCTAACCACAATGGGGCCCACAAACTTTTGGTGTTTCATCTCCTAAGATTAGGTTTTTAGATGTTTAGGGTTTTCCCTTATTTCTCAATAATAAAAAGTCTGATGAGCCTCATTTTAACAACATTAGTAGGCATGTACCCACCACATTCCTTCTCATGGATAAGCTATCATCACTTGTGTTAGTTTATTTCCATTATGAATGTAAATAGTTTTAAATACTTTGTTATAAATGAATTGAAGTTTAGTTGTCAATGTAACTTTGTGTTTCTGTTGAAATATATATTTCATTTCATTCCTTCATAAATATGGATCAATAAGGGAGAAATAGTTAATAACAAAAATATTGTGCTAGGGTGTGAACCCTAAAACAAAACAATAAAACTTGTGCATCATTACTTGGAAGCAAAGAATTAAGGCTTGAATGGTAAGACTTGGTCGTAATGCAAGGTCTGATTAGCTCCATATCTTTGAAAAGCCACAAGAAGGGATTGAATAATAAGACCCTATATTGAACTGTAAATGGAGGACTTGATAAGAGTGAGGACATGGAATAAAGTGTGTGGAATACATAATAATTTTAATAATAAAACTTTGTTAAAGGTATAATGACATAGAGATACAAATTATCTATAATGGGTATCAAGACCCTCACCAAAGTCTTGCTAGTTCAACCATAATGCAGCCAACCTACAATAAAGAACATAGGTTTGTTCATTGGGAGAAATAGAATTGTACAATAGCCTTTGAAAAAGAAAAAAAGTATAAATATAACTACTCTGGTTACCTGAGAGGAATCACGAGATGGTCATCCATGTTGGACTGGACACAACTATAAATAGTCTTTCAGGAAAAAAATTGATGGGGAGCCCAACAAGAACGACTAATATCTGAAGAAATGAACTCTAGAACTTTGGATTTTGATAGCCTAGAATTAGAACTCCAACCATAGAAAAAAAAAAACAAATAAAAATAGTCCAAGAAACCAATGTGTATGGAAAAAATTTAGTGAAAGCAATAAAAAAAATAACCAAGGGTATGGTTTACCTATTAACCGTATAGGAAGCTACATTCAAGTTTTTACCCTTTGAATACAATATCTAGTGCTAAGGTCTGGATGGAATACATAATAAGCAAAGTTGGTAGATCCCTAGCCATAAGAAAAGATTCCTTTAGTTGCAGAGCAAAGCACTGGTAGCCAAAAGCGAAAATGATGAAATGAGAATGAAGAAAGGACATACTACATATCCAAATGGAGCCACATCTCGATACCCCATTGGATCACCCAGTGTAGTCAACACCATCTAATCCATCAGTCATGTGGTAGCCATGCACTAGCATTTATTTTGACCTACCTTTCAAGACCATGTCGCATGTTCACATGGCCACCATGCATAAACGGAATACCAATTTTCTATCAATCCGTACTAGTCACCCAAGTATAGGATTTAATCCATAATTCCATCATGCGAAGCACCAAGTTTAATATAATTTCCCAAGACCAAAGTTTAAACCTACTGCCTAATATAAAAGGGTTGGGGTAAACGTGAGGGGCAGAGCATCACACTTATCAGTACAATTACCTAAATGAAATGTTTGAGGGGTGATAGACCACATTAAAAACCATGATATATTATTATATTATATATATATTAATTATATATATATATTATATATATATATATATATATATATATAATTATATATATATATAATATATATATATCACATTAGGTATGTAATGAGTCATGAAGACTGTAAACTCCATGACTAAGAGATAAAGATAAAATATAAGAGAAGAACCCTTACTCATAGTACTAGTTTATGAATAGTGTTAAAGGGAGCTATGGCTAGAAATGAAGCATTTTCTTCATAGGGAGTTACCCTATGGGATTTAAAGCGTAGAAAAATGATACTTATAAACCATAAATGGTGATTGGCCATGGAAAGGTATGATTACAATCAATTACTAAAAAAACTTGAAAAGTACATCTATCTATGTAACCAACATAGGACTATGAATTTGTGTATCATAAATGATGGGGATTCCCGTGGAAATTAACAATAAATTTAAAATAAAGAAAAAATGGTGTGAATTTTTAGGTACATTATGCTCCCAACCAATGAGTTGTATACCTCAAAGCTCTCCTCATGCACAGGCTTATTGCTTCCTTCTTGGTTTCTCCACAACCAAAAAAAGTTGTCCAAACTATTTCACTATGTGGTATTTATTATTTTCTTTCAAGCCGATTTTTCTTACCAGTGTCATGGTTGTTAGAAAATTATATATTATAGAGCAATGGAACATATAAAATATATTGTAGAAATATAAACACAAAAA
>APFE030532715.1:96953-134978 GCA_000404065.3 Pinus taeda
ATACATAGTACATAGACTTACCCAGTGATGGAACCTTCACAGATCCAAACACATCACTATGCACAAGCTCTAATATCTATTTCGCCCTCTTACCACTAGACGGGAAACTCGCCCGATTCTACTTCCCATGTACACAATTTTCACAGAAATCAAAATCCAGAGAGCTATTACTCATACCTTCTACCATACCTTTACCATGAAGTATTCGAAGGCCCTTCTCTCTAATATGTCCAAGCCTTTGATGCCACATCATGGTCCTCTCTCTAGAGACCACTAGATTTTCTACTCCACTTTCAGGAACCACAAAATTGTTGCACCCATCAACAACAGTGCTACCTTGCAACTTGTATAGAGTTCTAGTCCGAACTCCCCGAATCAATACTAGTTCTCCCTAAACCATCTTGCAAGTATCCTTCTCGAACAATGTTTTTACACCTGCATCATCCAACTTGCTTACAAAAATTAGATTTCTAGCCAATGCATGAATATGCAGAACAATCGGAAGTGTTCTAACGCTTTTGTTAGAGCCTATATTTACCTTAGGCTAAAAAGGTAAGCTTCTAGGTCCACATCAAACCACGCTCAGCCTCATAGCTAGCCCTACACAGATAGGAGAGGGCTCCCTCCGAGTAAATCTCAGCAAAGATAATCGATAGGGCTTGAGATGACTGCTTTTACAACTAATCTTAGGTTAGGTATTTTAGTGCAAGGATTTGATTTGATTTTTTGGGGTTTTGTGTTGAAAAAAGGGAAAAGCAAATTTGGGTCCGGGGATGAGGCACAGTTTTTGCAAAGTTCTGATTGGGCCAAGGAAGGAAATTGTTTCGATGCTTTTGAATGAATAAATGGATGGATCAGACCGGTCAGGAGCCAAGGAGGGCAAGAGAGTCTCAAGAGTCCTACTCAAACAGATGAAAACATTGAAAATTAAACAAAATTTCAAAGTAGAGCACAACAGTCCGATGAATTCTACTTTAATCACTCATTTGTTTAATTTCAGAAGCAAAGCGAAGGGAAAAATATACAAATAAAAATCAGTGAACCTACAATCACATAGAGGAAAACATCATCAAAACATAGAGCTACATGGATCCCAACAAGTGCTGTAAAACCCTGGTCTTTCCTTTGCCAAAAATGCAGAGATAGAATGTACAATGATATGCCCAGCAATCCCAAGTGTCCAACCCTGAAATGACATAGAAAATACATGATATAGACCATCCTAACCCATTCCCATGCCTCTATGGGTCGAGCTCATCATTCTAGGAGTTGTTTCAACCAATTCTAAACAAAGCACTGAAATCTAGGCAATCAAACAACTTGCCTCCATAAGGTAGGAAACTGATTCATTCATTTTTCATTATTAGTGAATGAATCCTCTAGAACAAGTAAAAATATTCCAATATTACATCATGATCATCCAATTACATGAAGATAGATCAATAATTACATAAAAAAAAACTAGTCAAAATTGGCCAAATTTTTGAGCTGGAAGGTGAAAAATTAGGCAAAAATCCTCTATGTGCTGAACCTAATTCTCTATTCGTCACGCAAATTTGGAACTGAATTTGAGGCCCTTTCTGGAGTTCAAATTGAGCTTATGATAGCTCACTGGAAATCCCCGCCTGTTGACTTTCTAACCCAAGTGGAACTTTTTAATTTGGTATCAATTTGCGGCTCTAAAACTTCAATCTCCCAGGACTGCTTCCTCTGTGTCAAAATAAGGGCAGAGAGGTCATTTTTGGAGTGTTTTTGACCTCTTGGGGACTCAAAACTTGCCCAAGCTTCTTGGCCATGCACCAGCAGTCATGATTTTTCATGCCAAATCTAAACATATAAAGTTTTTGAAATTTGGATCCCTCTAGCAAAAGCGAGTGCCACGTGGCGCAGCGCATAGGGAGGCAAAACCTGTTTTTCAGTGCAAAAATTTTTAAAAATGCAAAAATTGCTCCAAATTTCTTGAAATTTGGGCTGGACTTTCTCTATCAAGTTTCATGCTAGGCTAAAGAGGATTTGGCCAATATCTGAAGGCGATCATGCTCCTTTTTCCTCTTTTGCTTCGTCATTGCCTTCTTTAATTTTGCCTTTATATTCCTTATTCGTGCCTTGGAACTCATATTTCGCGCCCTGTAATGAAAAACCATGTGTCTCAACAATGGTTTGTCCCTATCGGAATTTTCCAGTAGTCTCTCTAGGTGGATGTTGATTCTCTCGAGCCAGGACTATTGATCATCATTAATCTCTTGCTCTAATGAAGTGAGCTCAATCCTCCTCCTTTGGGCAACTTGGTGATTCTCGCAGATATTTTGCAACTCCATGATTGCTTGTTGATCTTCAAGCTATTTGTTTCTTTGCTCCAAGTATTTCACAATCCACCTATCCCTCTCCAAGTCAAGGGACAAGGTTGTGATCTATGTTTTCTGCTCCTAGATGATCTCTCTAAGATGTGTATTTTGTGAGCCCATGTCTATAACATCATCCGGAATGAGAATGAACTCAGTCTCTCACTCACCTGAAGGCCCCTTGTCCTGCATTGGCCTCTTGCCTCTGTCCTGTACCTGTGCTGCTGATGTCGGAAGTGAGGCCCCTTCCACCCCAGGTGGAGATAACACTCGCTTTGCTACTGCAAATAACTGCCTCATGCCCTTCTGATAAGTAACGAAGACTGGTATAGTAGCAGTGTGTGCATCATGGCCTTCTTGCTGATGAGAAGGTCCACAAATCTCATGCCCAACCTCTGAAGGCCCTTGTGAAGCTCTGAAAAAGTCACGAGAGATGAACTTATCCCAAGTGATGCCCTGTAATCCCAGCTAATGAACCACCAAAATCTTGATGAGAGAAAAATGGCAAATACTGTTGAACTGCTGCTCAGGGGTGTGTCATCCTATCTATGTTTTGGCATATGAAATATGGGGTGTTCATCATTCATACCTAGGTGAAATGCATGAGAACCCTGATGTGATAAGCATATAGTCGGGAGAAGCGACCTTCACAACTGAAATACTTCATGATTAATTTCATTAATGGAGCATATTCATCTTTGAGATATCGGAAAGGGAACACTGCCTTGAGATCCCTCAAGAAACCAGGTTTAATGTATGGCTCATAATGTTGTCCATCTATCTTCTGCCTCTTGTTCCATGGTTCTCCAATGTTAGATATGCCGGTCGCTATTGAGATAGAATTTGGTGTACGTGTGAAAGTGACACCAGCCAAAGTAACTCGATCACCATGTAAATGTAATACAAATAAGCGAGCCAACTCATGATGGACTTAAACAGTGGCAACCTTCTCACAAAATTTATAACATGACTGAAACTGGAAACAGGAGACAGCAAGAGGGCAGGCCTGCAATTCTGTAAGGGTGGTCGGTTCTTCTCTAACATGTCTGCCACCTTTTCGAGGCTTCCGAGGTGCATGTCCCTCCATGGGTGAGTCACTTTGGGTCTCCACTTCATAATTGGATGAATAACCAGATGACATAACTACTGCTATAAAACTACCTTGGAGAAATAGATGCTGGTGATGAAACTGAGATGGACTGCTCTTTTGTGATATGGTTGAATTATGCCACCAAGGGGAAAAATGCAACAAGGGATTGTTAGGAAGGGGGAAATAGTAAGGGATTAGGGACTATTGGGACAAATGTTGTTAGGGAAATGTAGGAGGGTTTTAAGGGATTTGATGTATAGGGTTAGGAATTGTTGTGTAGGGTTTGAGGTGTTGGATTTGAGAATTTGGGACAAAGAATTCAGGAGAAGGAATTAATTGAATTACGGGGTAGGGAATTAGGGAATGATGAAAAAAAGGGAGAAATGGGAAGGAGAAACTTTCGTAGCAAAACAATGAATTTGAAGCCCTAAAAACTATTTCCCTTGAGGTACTTTAAAGGGAGGATTTGATATTTTGTTTCAACCATTATCATCCATAAACCACTGTAGCTTATCACAAATTTGGATGAAACACCAAGATGAAGGCTCTACTTGGCAAATGTGCACAAGTTATTGGTAATTTGGAGGAATTGTGAGCAATTTCTGGCCTTGAAATGTATGCACCGTGCCACATACCCAATGCATCGCACCTTTCCAGTGCACTTCACCCGTGCAAATTAACACTGTGCATTCGCTCCCAGTGTGCGATGCCTCCCTAGTGTGCCGTGCCACCTGCTCTATGCGCCGCGCCAACCAAGTTGCTTCCAATTTCACCCAATTTCACAAAACTTGCTTTGAATTGCTTCCTCTTGGTTGCTGGCATGTAAATGACATTGATCCTCATGGAAATATCTTTATAAAGACATGGATTTGATTTTTGTTTCTCCAAGACCCATCTTTGTAATGTTTGGCATTGGCACTTTTTCCCATTTTAATACAACTCTGTTTTCTAAATTTCCTTTTTGATTTTTTGACTGAAATGATGAAATTCTTGGAATTTTTTTTGCAGGGATAGCTGACATGGAATTTGGAAAAGGAGACCAGGGCTACACCTAAAGAATTCAACAACTGAAAAACATTTGAAAATTATTACAAAAAAAGAAATGTTGAATTTTCTTCAAAACAGAGCTTTGAAGAAAAGTCATAATCCATCCATATGACAATGAAAATATTTGAAATGAAAACTTATTAAGGACCTCGCTCTGGCCAACTGGCATTATTGGACATTTTGACACAATTTGTGAAACCTTAGACCTAGTGACTGAAATGACTCTTGCTGATCAAAAGACTAAAACAGGGCTGTAAGTGACTCAAAAATTTGATTTTGATGAACAGACCTAATCTAGCAGTGCAAGACATGAGGAGTAATGAATAACAAGACACTTCCGTCAGATTATGGCATGTCCCTAGTGGAATGCAACTGAGTGAATTGAGTGAGACACCTAAAAATGAAATGCAATAAGAGAAATGATCTCTGATGGAGGGATGTGAAGACCGACTCTAACATTGGCTCCAATGGGGATGGTAGCTCCTTGGAGGTGCCAAGAATGACAGATCTCTAGCAGAGATAGATAGTGCCTTCATCCATTGGGCTATGGAGTCCATTATTTTGACAAATTAACACAAGACTCTTAACTCATTTATTGACTCAAACTTAACTCAAACTGACTCAATTAGGAAACCAAAATGGCTAAAAACTTGTCTCGATAAACTGAACCCAAAAATGAAATCATCCTTCAGAATTATAGCCTTCACTTCAGGCCCCAGACTGAAGAAAATATCCTAGCACACTCTTGCAATGAAACTGAAATTAAAATGGTATATACAGTGACAATATAGACTGCAGAAACAACTCAGAAATGATACCTCTTGAATAGTCGACCATTGACTGGCCCTCTGGGACATTCTTCCCCATTCATCTCCTTCAGAAGAAAATCATTCTGACGATGATATGCAACAATTTTGAAAGGACCTTTCCAGAGATTTTCAAACATACCGTGCTTACCCTTTTCCTCATTCCTTGCATCCCATTTTAGCACCACTTCCTCCAATTGGAATTTATCCACCTTGGCTTTTCATTTTTAGATTTTCTTAATCTTCTCTTGCAAATTTGAGTGTTTTGGAAAACCTCTTCTCTTGTCTACTACAAATGGACCATTTGGTTTAGTCTTCTCTGCACAAGATCTTCCTCATTGCCAGCGTCCTGAAGAATTTTGATTACCAGAGCTACTAGAGAAGTAGGAAACACTGTATCAACTCCATAAACAAGCTCAAAGGGAGATGTACCAATGGATTTCTTTTGGTTGACCTGATCTGCCCAAAGTTCATTGACCAATTTCTTATTCCAACTCTTCTTGTTAATTTCCAGCAGCTTCTTAATGATGTTGACTAAAGATTTATTAGAAGACTCCACCAAACCATTACCTTGTGGATGATAGGTAGTTGAGTGACCCAAAATGATTTTATACTTGTTAGAAAAGTCAATCATTTTCTTTGATTTGAAAGCTACTGCATTATCAGTGATTAACTTACTCGGGCAACCAAAATGAGACAAGATGTTCTTCTCGAGGAATGAAATAATTATCGCATCCGTAGCTTGTTTGGTGGGAATTGCTGCAATCCATTTCGTGAAATAATCTGTTGCCGTGAGAATCCACTGATGCTGATCGGAAGAAGTGGGATGAATTTCACCAATGAAATCCAAGCCCCACTGCTGAAATGGGGCACTCAGCTCAATGGGCTTAAGTGGCAAAGGCTGTAATTTTTGCCTTCCTTTGAAAATCTAACATTTATGACAGCTCTTGAGAACCTTATATACATTAGCAAACAATGTTCGCCAATAATATCCTGCTCTTAGAATTTTATTTGCCATTGTTTTCCAAAAAAGGTGACCGCCACAATCTCCTTTGTGGAAATCTTCCATGACCTGCTTCGCTTCATCTTCCACCAAAGAATTCAACAGAACACCATTGGGAACTTTCCAATAAAGTGCAGAATTTAGAATGCAAGTCTTAATAGACTTTAATTTGAGAGTTCTACTTTTGTTTCTAGTCATGTTGGGTGGTGGTGACAAATTCTGCATCACATATATGATATCTGAATACCACGGGGAAAGAACAAACATTTCAGATACCTAAATTGATGAACCTTCCCCCTTTTCATCGGACATAGCAATGATCAGATTTATGTCTAAGGCGTGCAAGTTTGATTCAACCATTAACTTTGCCAATTCCTATCCTTTAACAAGCTTGGTGGGCTTTATCTCCACCTTGTACTCCAACAAAGCTGCAATCCACTTGCCTCGTCTTCCTTCTGGATCAGTCTACACTAAAACATCGTTGACAACAGCGTTAGGAACATAAGCCAAAGTATGAGAATGTAAAATATATACTCCAAAATCTTTCAACGCTTTCACAAGTCCAAGGGCCTACTTTTCAATGATATTGTACTTCAAGGCTACATCTCTTATAGTTCAACTGAAGAAAGAAATTGGTATTCCATACTCATCTCTCTTTTGCATTAATACAGTTGCCATTGTATGCTCTGAAGCAAAAAGAAAAAAATATAAAAATCTGAGTGTAGTCTGGACTGATCAGAATCGGAGCTAAAGAAAGAGCTAATTTGACTAAATTGAAAGATTTTATAGCCTCTTCTGTCCACTTCACTTGGCTGCCCTTCTTAAGCATGTTTGTAATCTCTCTTAGGTGTTCAGCAAGGTTAGGCACAAAGCGGCGTAAAAAATTCATCTTACCATTAAAAGATTGAATCTCCTTCTTGTTGGGGGGAAGATCAATTTGTTGAATTTCTACTACACGTGCTGGATCAATACAAATGCAATATTTTGATATAATGTGCCCAAGTAGTTTGCCCTCATCCATGGAAAATAATCTCTTCTTCGGATTCAACGACACACCATATTTTCTGCACTTTTCAAAGACAATTTTCAAATGATACATGTGATCTTCATCTGATTTGGAAAAAATGGTCAGATCATCAAGGTACACAACCAAAAAGACATCCTTCTCATTGTGAAATCCAAGTCCATTGCTCACTGAAATGTGGCACCCGCATACTTCAAACCGAAAGGAATTTTAGCGTACTGAAAAATTCCCCATGGAGTGGTGAACGCTGTTTTATCCCGGTCATCTTCATGGACCAAAATTTCGTTATATCCAAAAAAACCATCGAGTAGTGACATTCGAGATGCTCCAACTACTCACTGAAGTATATGATCCATTTTGGGCAATGGATAATTGTCCTTCAATGAAACTTTATCGAGATTCCTAAAATCAATGCACAAGCAAATCTCACCTGTCTTCTTTCGTGCTGGCACCAAATTAGAGATCCACTTAGAAAATATGATGGAAACAATGATTCTCGATTTGTACAACATGTTTATCTCCTTCTCAATTGATGGCAACGGTTTTGGATTTAGCCTTCTCAACTTCTGTCTGAAAGGTTTCTGATTAGGCTTAATGGGAATAGTGTGATGAATTAGATTTGTATGATATGTCTTCAAGTATGAATAATCCCAAGTAAACACACCAGCAAAAGATGACAACAAACTCATATATTTGGCTTTTACCTTATGTGGCAATGCTTTGGACAGTTTTACCATTTTTGGATTTGCAACTGTTCTGATATTGATCTCTTCAACACCCTTCTCTGTTGGCTGCAATGTTGGTCTGCGGGCTACGTCATCTTGATCAAAGAGTTCTTCTAAAGGTATCAATCCTTTAGGAATTATGTTGTCCTTTAGCTGCAACACTTCGATTTGATTGATCTGCACATCATCTTCACCATCATCATATTCTACATCAATTGAGGTATCTTTGAACTTACCTTTGTTTCATAGAAAATCATCAATTTCCTCATCATCTTGGAAAACTTGCCAATATCTCTGATTGTTCGGGATAGTCGGATGATGTTTAACATGGATTTCAAATTTATTACTGGAGTTCATTGGAATATTCAAACTACTTGCTGCCTTAGCAAGTGCATCAACAATGCCATCTTGAATACGAGGCACACACGTCAAGGTATAATCTGAAAACAATTTCATAATGTCTAGGACAGCATTTCGATAAGCCCTCATCTGAGGGTGCTTAGCTTGATACTCGCCTTTAACTTTCTTAATCACCAATTCGGAGTTGCCATATACTGCAATCCTCTTAGCATTCAACTTTCTTAGAATTTTTAGGCCAGCAATCAAAGCCTCATACTCAGCCTCATTGTTCAAACAATCAAAAGCTAACTTCTAAGAACATACCCGCACATTACTAGGCACTTTGTTTGGAGTGGAGAAAGGAATGCATACCCAAATACCAATTCCACCACCATAATTTCCCACTGCACCATTGAAATCCATGGTCCACATACCTTCTTCATCTTCTTCTAAGTGCCGAAATTCTGCTAGCTCTGTTTTTCTTGTTTGTTGTCCATTATCTTCCGCTGACTGGTCAACGGTGTTTTGTTGTTCTTGTCCTTCTTTCTTCAAAACCTCTCATTCTCTGTAATATTTGGAATACTTTCTGCTTCTACTAACTGACTATTTGTATCATTGAAACTAACTGAATACAAAACAAAAGACTCTATATTTCTATGTACATAATTAATCGGATGATTGATTGGTTTCTCCTTGCTTGTAATCATGTATTTCATTTTTTGTTCCTAGTACAATTTTCTCATTTGGCCAAACACAGGAATCGTTGCATAGGAGAAATCTAGTCGTAATGTCCCTTTCAACTTCGCTCCCCAAGACCTGTAAAGAAGCATACCAGACCTGGGAGGAATGTCTACCACAACAATATCCATCAAAACATTCTTCGTTGGGATTTGATCTAGACTTACAACCAAGTCTTTGATGAGCCTGATACATCTCACTATGCTAGAATCAAATGAAAAGAGATCATGGTATTTCCTAGTGATGTCCAAACCCAACTTCTCCATGATAGCCTTCGGCATAAGATTGTGAGAAGCTCTAGAATCGAACATAGCATTATGCAACAAAAAATCATGCACCCTTAAACTGATATAAAAAGGTGGCACATCACTATCTGGTGACTCACCATTCAATGCTGGCCCAAAAATTAATTCGGGTTGATCATCTTCGACATTCACCATAACAGACATTGGAACCAAATTCAAAATTTTAGAAACTTGCCCTCTATAACTGTTGTTCTTCATTATTTCAGTCAAGGGAATGGAAACTTTCAATTTAGAAATTTCATTTTCTAAACTAAAAGCTGAAATCTTTTCTACCTCTTTAACTGGGACATCTTTCTTTTCCTTTTCCTTCGAAGCAATTGGCTGATTTGACTTTTCTACTGATGGTGATTTGTTGATATTAGGATCAACTACTTCTTTCCCTTTCTTTTGTATAATAGGTGAATCATTCTTTGATGCTGAATCTTCCTTCCTCTTCTGAATTGGGTAAACAGGCACATCTCTATTTCTAAGTGAATATTGACGCTGATGGGTTGACAAAGCATTCATATAACCTCTTTGGTACTCATCTGATTCTTCTTCCAAAACTGTATCATTTGCTAGAATGAAATATGCATCTTTGTGTGTAGCTGAAATTTCTACATACTCCTCTTCTTCAGTAATATAAATTGGCATATCATCTGGAGTAAAGAAGTGATTTTCCTCTCCAATCACATTCTCCTGCTCTTCTAACTTTGGACCAAGTACCACATTCTGCCGTAGAGGTGGCTATACTGGTTGCTGTGCTGTCTAATCTTGGGCTCATTGCTCTCTTTGTTTGATTCTATATTGTGGCTCCTGCTGGCCACGGAAGTTAGGATTTCTAACTTGTGGTTCTGGTTTATCAAGTTTCACCCTTTCAATCATCTACTCCACCTTCCGAATTAATTGATATGTTGAAGACGACTCTTCTTTTATTGTGAGTTTCTTTTCTGCTCTTCCCCTAGCCCTCTTGGCCAGCAGATTTTCTTCAACACTAACCATGATCTTCTGCATATATTCCATTGTGGCTGGTTCTCTCTCTGAGTTGATAAGCCATGTCAGCATCAAAACCATCTGGAAACTTCATCATGGCTAGCCCCATAGGTTGCCTTAGATTATCAGGAATTGCTTTGTGGATTCAATTGAATCTAATGCAGTAATCTTGAACGGACTCACCAACATTCCGCTTGATATGCTCATATTCTTGAGGGATCTGAAGAGGATTTTTCTTGATTTCCCAACGATCTAAAAAATGTCTTTGTAGATCGTCCAATGTAGCAATACTAGCAGTGGGCAAAGCTTTGAACCATTTCCTTACTTCACCACTGAATGTCTATGCAAACAATCTCATTGTCACATTTTCTACATCAATTTCATGAAGATCACAAAAATCTGCCATTCTGTCCACATGTTGTTGAGTGGTAGTGCTGTGAGGAGTGCCATCAAACAGAGGAATTTTGCTTTGGTAATTTGTGGGAATATCATCTAAAACTTGAGGCAGCACGAGAGGTGTAAAAGGGGTAGCCATCACTCTTGGTGGATTCGGTCTGGGAGATGTTGGGGGAGTAGGTGCAGCCGATGTGTGAGGTGTATGAGGCGGGGTGTGTGGAGGAGAAGCAATTTTTGATGTAGGAGGAGTAGATGGAGGCAAATTTACTGTAGACTTTTGTTCTAAGACAATAGGCTGTACAAGAATGGTGGGAATGAAGGGCGGTTCAGTGGGAATCCTTGAGCTAGAAACAATTGCAGAGGGTCCAAGATTTACAGATGCATTTTCTAAGAAATCAACAAGGTTTGAAGCCACAATTGAAGTTTGAAGTTGTGTCAAAATATAATTATCAATTGACTTATTAGCCCTTTCAGTTTCGAGGTCTACAAGAAAATGCGGACTGGGGACAATAGAGTCGACAACACTTTCGGAGTTGGTTTCAAACAATGATCTTTCGAAATCCTCATCAAAATCAAGCTCTTCAAGGTACTCAAAAAATGCAGGACGTGAAAAAGATTTAAACACGAGAGTCACTGAGCTCTCTTGACAAAGAAGTCTTGGATTCAAATTGGGATTTTCGTAGACATGAGGAGGATCTGGATCGGGATTAGCTCTGGTATATCTCCTTGAAGCGAGGGTGCTTTTTCAAAATATAAAATGGACACAAACAACTTTCTCAGCCTATCAAATCCTAAGCTTATCATCCACAGCTTAGAATCATCAAATATACTGGGGCGTTTGCAGGTTAGATTTTCCGTTAATGAGACTAGACCGAAGATTGATTGAAGTAGCATTTATCTACTTGCGCTAATGCAAAGGAAAAGCATTTCGAAGGCTACCTAGCTAATCTTCAGACTCTGTTTGTAGTTTCAAAATGAAGAATACTAACAAACAATCAAATGGATGTCCTCCAATGGAGTCGCCACTATGTTAGAGCCTAGATTTACCTCAGGCTGAAAAGGTAAGCTTCTAGGTCCACATCAAACCACACTTAGCCTCGTAGCTAGCCGTACGAGGACAGGAGAGGGCTCTCTCCGAGTCAATCTCAGAAAGATAATCGTAAGGCTTGATATGACTTATTTTACAGCTGATCTTAGGCTAGGTATTTTAGTGCAAGGATTTGATTTGATTTTTGGGGGTTTTGTGTTGAAGAAAGGGAAAAGCAAATTTGGGTCCGGGGATGAGGTACAGTTTTTGTAGAGTTCTAATTGGGGCAAGCAGGGCAATTGTTTTGATGCCTTTGAATGAATAAATGGATGGATCAGATGGTGATGAGCCATGGAGGGCAAGAGAGTCTCAAGAGTCCTACTCAAACAGACGAAAATATTGAAAATTAAACAAAATTTCAAAGCAGAGCACAACAGTCCGGTGAATTCTACTTTAATCGCTCATTTGTTTAATTTCAGAAGCAAAGAGAAGGGAAAATGATACCTATAAAGATGAGTGAACTTAGAATCACATAGAGAAAAACACCATCAAAACACAGAGCCACATGGATCCCAACAAGTGTTGCGAAACCCTGGTCTTTCCTTTCCTAAAAATGGAGAGATAGAATGTACAATGATATGCCCAACAATCCCAAGTGTCCAACACTGAGAATGACTTAGAAAATAGATGATATAGACCATTCTAACCCATTCTCATGACTCTAGGGTTTGAGCTCATTATCCTAGGAGCTGTTTCAACCAATTTTAAACGAAGCACTGAAATCTAGGCAATCAAACAACTTGCCTCTATAAGGTAGGAAACTTATTCATTCATTAAATTTTCATTATTAGTGAATGAATCCTCTAGAACAAGTAAAAATATGCCAATATTACATCATGATACTCCAATTACATCAAGATAGATCAATAGTTATGTCTAAAAGAAAAATAGTCAAAACTGGCTGAATTTCTGAGCTCGAAGGTGAAAAATTTGGAAAAAATCCTCTATGGGCCATGCTTGATTCTCTATGCATCACACTAGTTTGGAACTGAATTAGAAGCCCTTCCTAGAGTCCAAATTGAGCTCATGATAACTCATTAGAAATCCCTACCTGTATACTTTCCAAGCCAAGTGGAACTTCTCAATTTGGTATCCATTTTCCCCTCCAAAACTTCAATCTCCCAGGACTGCTCCATGTGCGTCAAAATAAGGGCAGAGAGGTCATTTTGAGTGTTTTTGACCTCTCGGGGACTCAAAACTTGCCCAAACTTCTTGGCCATGGACCAAAAGTCATGACTTTTCATGAAAAGTCCAAACATACAAATTTTTTGAAATTTGGAGCCCTCTAGCAAAAGCGAGCTCCACGTGGCACAACACATAGGGAGGCAAAACCTGTTTTTCAGTGCAAAAATTTTCAAAAATGCAAAAATTGCTCCAAATTTCTTGAAATTTGGGTTGGAGCTTCTCTATCAAGTTTCATGCTGGGCTAAAGAGGCTTCGACAAATATCCAAAGGCGATCATGCTACTTTTGCCTCTTTTGCTTCCTCATTATCTTCTTTAATTTTGCCTTTAGATTCCTTATTCGTGCCTTGGAACTCATATTTCGCGCCCTGTAATGAAAAACCATGTGTCTCAACAATGCTTTGTCCCTATTAGCCTTTCCCAACAGACTCTCCAAGTGGATGTTGATTCTCTCAAGCCAAGACTCTTGATCATCATTAATCTCTTGCTCCAATGAAGTGAGCTCAATCCTCCTCCTTTGGGTAGCTTGGCAATTCTCACAGATGTTTTGAAACTCCATGATTGCTTGCTAATCTTTGAGCTATTTTTTTCTCTGCTCCAAGTATTTCATAGTCCACTAATCCCTCTGCAAGTCAAGGGACAAGGCTTTGATCTTTGTCTGCTGCTCCTAGATGATCTCTCTAAGATGTGCATTTTGTGAGCCCATGTCTGAAACATCATCCTGAGCGAGAATGAAGTCAGTCTCTTGCTCACCTGAAGGCCCCTCATCCTGCATTGGCCTCTTGCCTCTATCCCATACCTATGATGTTGATGTCGGAAATGAGGCCCCTTCCACCCCGGGTGGAGATAACACTCGCTTTGCTGCTGCAAATAACTGCCTCGTGTCCTTCTAATAAGTAATGAAGACCGGTATAGTAGTAGTGTGTGGATCATGGCCTTCTTGCTGATGAAGGTCCACCAGTCTCATGCCCAACCTCTGAAGGACCCTGTGAAGCTCTGAAAAAGTCACGAGAGATGAAATTATCCCAAGTGATGCCCTGTAATCCCAGCGGATGAACCACCAAAATCTTGATGAGAGTAAAATGGCAAATATTGTTGAACTGCTGCCCAAGGGCAGTCATCCTCTCTATGTTTTCAGCATATGAAATATGTGATGTTCATCATCCATACCCGAGTCAAATGCATGAGAAAACTGATGTGATAAGCTTATAGTCGAGAGAAGCGACCTTCACAACTGAAATACTTCATGATTAATTTCATTAATGGAGCATATTCATCTTTGCGATATCAGAAAGGGAACACTCCCTTGAGCTACCTCAAGAAACTCGGTTTAGTGTATGGCTCATAGTGTTGCCAGTCTATCTTCTGCCTCTTGTTTCATGGTTCTCCAATGTTAGGTATGCCGGTCGCTAATTAGATAGAATCTAGTGTAAGTGTGAAAGTAATACCAGCCTAGCTAACTCGATCAACATGTAAATGTAATACAAATAAGCGAGCCAACTCATGATGGACTTGAACAGTGGAAACCTTCTCAAAAAATTCATAACATGACTGAAACTGGAAACAGGAGATGGCAAGAGGGTGGGCCTTCAATTCTGTAAGGGTGGTCGGTTCTTCTCTAACATGTCTGTCGCCTTTATGAGGCCTCCGAGGTGCATGTCCCTCCATGGGTGAGTCACATTGGGTCTCCACTTCATAATCGGATGAATGACCAGATGACATAACTGTTGCTATACAAACTACCTTGGAGACATAGATGTTGGTGATAAAACTATGTTGGACTGCTCTTTTGTGATATGGTTGAATTCTACCACCAAGGGTAAAAAATGCAACAAGGGACTGTTAGGAAGGGGGAAAATAGTAAGGGATTAGGAACTATTGGGACAAATGTTGTTAGGGAAATGTAGGAGGGTTTTAAGGGATTTGATGTATAGGGTTAGGAATTGTTTTGTAGGGTTTGAGGTGTTGGATTCGAGAATTTGGGACAGAGAATTTAGGAGAGGGAATTAATGAACTTAGGGGGTAGGGTATTAGTGAATGATGAAAACAAGGGAGAAATGGGAAGGAGGAGAGACTTTGGTAGCAAAACAATGAATTTGAAACCCTAACAACAATTTTCCTTGAGGTACTTTAGAGGGAGGGTTTGATATTTTTGTTTCAACCATTATCATCCATAAAACAGCATAGCTTATCACAAAATTGGATAAAACACCAAGATGAAGGCTCTACCTAGCGAATGTGCACAAGTTATTGGCAGTTTGCAGGAATTACGAGCAATTTTAGGCCTTGAACTGTATGCGTCATGCCTTCCCAGTGCGTGACACCTGTGCAAATTAACACTGCGGGTTCGCTCCCAGTGTGCCACGCCACCTCCTCTATGCACCGCGCCGACCATGTTGCTTCCAATTTCACCCAATTTCACAAAACTTGCTTTGAATTGCTTCCTCTTGCTTGCTGGTATGCAAACGACATTGATCCTAATGGAAATATGTTTATAAAGACATGGTTTTGATTTTTGTTTCTCCAAGACCCATCTTTGTAATGTTCGGCATTGGCAATTTTTCACCTTTTAATACAAATCTGTTTTTTAAATTTCATTTTTGACTTTTTGACTGAAAAGATGAAATTCTTGGCAATTCTTTGTAGGGATAGCTGACATGGAATTTGGTAAAGGATACCAGGGCTGCGCCTAAAGAATTCAACAACTGAGAAACTTTTGAAAATTATTACAAAAAACGAAATGTTGAATTTTTTTCAAAACAGAGCTTTGAAGAAAAGTCATAATCCATCCATATGACGATTAAAATATTTGAAATGGAAACTTATTAAGAACCTCCCTCTAGCCTACTGGCATTATTAGACATTTTGAAGACAAAATTTATAAAACCCTAAACCTAGTGACTGAAATGACTCTTGTTGATCAAAAGAGTAAACTAGGGCTGTAAGTGACTCAAAAACTTGATTTTGATGAAGAGCCTTGAGCTAGTACTGCAAGGCATGAGGGGTAATGATTAACAAGACCCTTCTATTTATGTCATGCCCCTAGCAGAATGCAACTGAGTGAATCGAGAAAGACACCTAAAAATGAAATGCAATAAGAGAAATGATCTCTGAGAGAGGGATGTAAAGACCGACTCTAACACCTTCCACCTTGCAACTTCAACTTTACTTTTCCACGACCAATGATTCTAGCCCTCCTGTCATCCCCCAAGAAGACATTACCACCATCGTATTTCTCATACTCATAGAACCATTCTCTATGGGGAGTGAAGTGAAAGGATGCACCTGAGTCAATCAAACATGCCTCTAAAGAAGAAGCATCATTAGATCCTTTTCCTTTACTAGGAGTTTTAGATTTACAATCCCTTTTGAGGTGCCCTTCCTTTCCACATTTCTAGCACACCACCTTTACAGGTTTTCCTGGAGATTTATATCTCCTCTAGATTTAGATCTCCCACTCGATGAATTATTTTTGTTTCTATTATGGGACCGTCCTCATACAGACAAGGCATCACCATTCTAGCTCTCCATATTTTTCCATCTCATCTCCTCCGTCAGCAAGGCTGAGACTATTTCATCAAACTACAAAGCAGTTCCATTGCTACCTATTGCAATAACCAGACTATCCCATGAATATGGTAGAGAACACAACAAACTGATGCACTTATCTTCATCTGAAATTTTAGTATCAACAGATGATAACTGACTTACCAGAGTATTAAATGCATTCAGATGCTCTATTACTGAGTCTCCATCTTTCATCCTCAAGTTATACAACTTTTTCCAGAGGAACAGTTTATTCACTAGAGACTTAGATTGGTACAAAGTCCCTAACTTGTCCCACAAAGCCTTCATTGTAGCTTCCCCTGATACATTCAACAATACTGAATCTGAGACACACAATCGTATTCTGCTCTTTTCCTTCCGATCCAACTCCTTCCATTCTTCATTGGTCACTCCCATTGGTTTAGTACCTAGATCTACCATGATCCATTGATCTTTATCCACCAACAGATCCTCCATCTTGAGTTTCCACAACTCAAACTTTGAGTATTAAACTTCTCAATCTCTATCATTCCGCTACTCACCATCTTCTTTCAACACCAGAATTGATATCATAGATATCCGACTGAACAAGGTCTACCACAGGCCCGAGCTAAACCCCTCAGCAACAAAGGCGTCCCCTTGAACCCAAAACAACTCTGATACCAAATGTAGGTTTTAACCCCGTACTAAAAATACCTGCATACGAATTCTAAATAACAGAAAAATAAATAATGCGAGAGCATAACACGTAAAACACATATACATATAGATTTCCCCTGGATCGCAAAACCGGGACTACCATCTTGATTTTTCATTATGTTCCTTTCAATGTTACAATACATATTTATACATGCAGAAGCATCCAATACCATGGACCAAAAATGATAGGTAGGTTCGCCCAACCTAATATAGGGTCCAATTTTTTTTTTCTCGGGGTAGCGCTAGACGAGGGCTACCTGGTCCCCTCAAACCCCACAAACAAGGGGGGCTGCGCATTCGGCACAATGAAGGGGGGGCTCCGCCCCCCCTCTAACTCTCTAGTTCACTACGTAGGTTAGTCGTGGAAAGAATATAACACAACCCAACATCCTCTACCAGCTACTCCACCAATGTAGTCAAAACATAGTACTTTCCACCATTTTGATGTGCTCTTGTTCTAATACAAAATTTGGCCTAAACCTTGACCTTTTACTATAAAACATGTATTAGCCATATATTTTGATCTTGGAGGTATTTTTCATACTTCAATATAACATTGGAGAGCTCTTTTCAAGCTCTATCCATATTAGTAGTTTCCAAGTGCACTTGAGTTGATATTATAAACCATAAATGGCTCCAACATCTCTACTCCTTGACCATTCTACTTGCAACCACATATACCTTTTCCATCAATGAGAAATTATGTCTAACATTACAAGAATTTTCCATGTGAAAGAATCAATCTCTTTAAGTGATAGCCAAGTAACTGTTTGTCTTTTAATTTCTTGTTTCTCTTGGGGTTTCCTTGGTCATTTTAGTATTTTAGATCTTCTATCATGGTCACAGATCCATGTTTATGGACTTGTGAGTTATTTATTCAATTAGGGGGTGGGGTCCTAGGGCTTTTAGTTCCAATAAATGGGATTATTATTCAAGAGACTAGTTTTTCTATGTGTCCCTAGTTTCTTTGTCTCCATTCAACATTTTTTCTTACACCAACAATTAAATATACGGGGGGGTGGCCCAAGTTGCAAAGGACATAGGGAAAAAAGGAGGCAATACATCACTCAAGATTAACAAGGAGAAAAGGTGTCCATAAAGGTATTTTCAACTCAAATGTTTCCGTAGGTTTGGGAAAATATGGATCTATTAGAGAGATGGGAACATTTAGAATGAGGGTTTCTCCCTAATGTTGAAATGGATGTAGTAATTGGTCCATAGGTCCCTGATACTAGTACCTCCATATTAAGTTAGACAAATTATCGCAAAATTGTGGATCTCTGCTAGGAAATAAAAAATAATGGAATGATCAACTAAATCCTTCACAAGGCTCACCATTATGCCATATAAGTTATTGCTGAATGAATAGATTTCCAAGTTTACTAAAAATAATAATAGGAGGAGAGTTTCATAGATAACACATTATGAAACATATCACATCCTTATCACTCCATCTAGGTTTGTTTAGGAATACACTAAAGAAAATTCTTCCCTTTCAATCAGTTATATTCCAATTTTCTTTATTTTTCACTTAAAAATATTGAGGTTTTGTTGAAACTTGGGCATATTTGAGGGATACTAGACTTGAATATCCTCTTATCACACCTTTTCCTTCTCAAGGAATCATGGATCTTTAAGCAAGAAACTCTAAAATCTGAAAGGTTTGTTTTTAGGGGTAGGTTCAATATCTATTTCTAAATAGATTTGTAAGTGATCCAATATTATACAAGGAAGAATTTATGCTTATATGAAGACATCCTATTCTAAGATATATTCTATGACTAAGAGTCTATCCGAGCATGAGGCCATTTGGTTGTTACCATAATGGTGATTTTTCTAGGTTATATTATATTTGAAACTCTCGACCTAGATTTTATGTTAGAAATAATAGAAACCAATACACTATTAAGAGGATTGGTGAACCAATAGTGTTTCAAAATTGTACAATTCTTCATATATTTCACTTTTTAATAACTTTAACAATTATTCATGTAGAACACAACATCGTAAACATAAATCACATAAGCAAGATATACACAAGACACCAATATTATTTTTATTACAAATCTTCAACTTGATTACATCATGGCCCCATTATCTGAAAATGGAGGTTGTTGTCAATTTCCCCCTCCAAAAAACAAGGACTATTGTCTGATGCATTCCAAGGAAAAATGGTTCTTAACACAAAACAAGTTTTCTGAAAGGTCTATTCAAGTTATGAGTTAGTTTTCAAATGTAAACTTAAGCATAAGAAACACAATATCACATAACTCATACAGGCATACACGAAGAGTTGAAAAAACTATTTATTGATGGAGTTACCCCTCTTGGGGTACATCTTCAGGCTTGCCAAGATAGCTAGACCACTCCATGTATTCAATGGAAAAAGGAGTACATAAATGGTTTTTGATAAACATGTGGCTATTTCCCATTGAAGGAAATGTTCTCCAACAAATAAATTTCACATAAAACAACATGATAACATACATTGATAATGAAAACCTCAGCAATGGAAGGCATCTCTTACAAACACCCAATACTCCAACTGAAAATGAACATATATGAGCATATAAGCCGTTCAATTCCACATTGAATGACAAGTAGGAAACTTCCCTTAACAAGACATGGTGAGAACAGTATAGAAGAGTTGAACCTTGCAAGTAACAACTACCACATTAAGCATATGATGTTAAGAAAACCCCTACAAGCCATTCTCCATGCTAAAAAACCTTAAAGAACTACTCCAAAACTTTGATTGATCCATACACCCATGAAGTTGAACCTGTAAAAAATTCCTTTAGATGTGCTCAAATTAGAAAATAGAGGTCGACATTGGATCTAAAATGTCCAAAACCCCCTACGCATACTATTCTTGAGCTCCAAAACGACAAAAAATGACAAATATGTGTCTCTACAAGCTCTCCCTATAGTTTTGTTGTTATCCATCCTACAAATCAGACTAACAATCTAACTATTCTACAAATTCACCCTATTTTCCGCTATGAAGGTGACAATTTAGCCCTCTAATGGTGCAATTTGTTGGACAATTAAATTTCCCAATAACCCTTATGCATGAAAAACTAAACCACATGAGGCATGTAGCCATGGGCTGGGCCTTAATGCCCACCCCCACCAGCTTAGCACCTTAATTGTGGGGGTCATGTTCATGTAGTGCCAATAGGGCCGAGGGCCATGCTAACGGTTTTCCCTTTCCATCAGAGCTCCTATTGTAGTCCAACAAGGTCCTATGCAAGGCCATATGGCTTGGCATTGGCCCCCTTACAAGTGCCCTCCACTGAGCCCACTACAAGGTCTTGTGCACATTCATATGGCTAGGGCTAGGGTGAAGGTTAAGCCCCTCTCCACCACAACTTTCCACATTAACGCATGTGGTCTTGTGGGTAGGTATGACCAAGGGTTGAGGGATGTTTCCTATCGCTTATCTATTGCGCTGTGGTCATGTGTGGTGTAGGTGACTAGGGGTTGAGGCTGACCACCAGACCCCTCCTCCATAAACATGCTCCCATTAAAATTTAAATCAAATTTCAATCCTTTAACTATTAAGACCCACCGCCAAGGTCTAGTGGTAAGGTGTTGCACCACGTGGAACCTTCCTACTAGTACAATCAATCTTTCACGAACCAATAAACAATGACCCAAAACTGATGAACCATAACATGCTAAGTGTCAGTACCTAGTTGGTTCGTAACTGCATAGTCACCATGTTGACTCAACTATACAGTCACCCAATCAACTTTCCAGTTAGCAGACCTACTCATTTTTTAGTTGTTGGTCCAAATGATCAAAATGAAATAACTTGAGCATACTATGTCAGATTGAGGTAAAAGGAACGTCATTGGATTCAAAATGATGATCACTTCGTCTTGACACCAATTTTAAGACTTTCTAGGCACTTTCACATTCAAGCTAAAATTTGATCACCTGATCTCACCTCCCCACTAGGAACTTTTGGACTCCAAAATTTTACTTCTCCTACTAATAAAATGAGGCTAAACCTAAAAATCACCCATACACTCAATCCAAAATTCTCACTTTTTAATTGGTGCCCTTCAAGCCCCAATCAAGGAACTTCACCTATATTCTTCGTGAAGACCTATTGTCCTATTAAAAATTGAGCCAAAAATTATTATCGTTGATGAAGGAACAAAACATTGATGAGTAGACTTTGAAAATTCTATTTGATTACATATGTGCATGGCTCAAAATAAATTCATCTCGAAATTCAACTGTTGAGGACAAACTTGACTCCCTCTTGGAAATGATAAGCAACATAAAACTTTCTTTACCATTGTCAAACTAAGATTGTACACAAAAGTACAATGCTACAAAAGTTTCAATGACATAATTTGTTTTTCCTACAAAAACATAGTCATTTTGTAAAATCTTAAATATATATTCTATTCATAACAAGTTCATCATGAATACTTGCAACGATGATTACATGACAAATTTTTAGACAAAATTGGCCAAAAACTTGTACACTCCAAAATTCCTTGAATATCTGGACTCGTAACAAGCTAATACATAACATCAATGAAAAACACATACTTGTTGCACATAGTGACTATTATTGTTAAGTTTACAAAAGCACCCAAAAAGGTAAACAACAACAAGTAATTACAAATTTAAAAAGAAACTTTACATACATTCTACCCAATCTCTGCCTCTCTTAGGCTCATCGATTCTATTTTGCATCAACTTTGCCTCGAGGATCGGCTTAGGATTACTGCGAGTCATCTTTTCCACCCCTTTCTTCCCTTCCATTAGGTTGCACAATCTCTTTTCCCTTCTTGGAATGAATTTCTCGATGTAATTTCCAACATCCTTCATTTCCATGCCCATGCATCATGAAATGGGTACAAAAGAACTTTCTCTTTCTTGCCGATAAAGAAGTACTCTCTTTCTAGAATCTAATCCATTATTTTAATGATTACCATGCATTCCTCATAGATAGCCACACAATGGTCAAATGCATCACATGAAGTACAAGGGTACATGTTCCACAAGTAGTCAAGATTATCATCATTTGGAAAACAACCATGATATTTATACATGTCTCTCGGGCTGTAGATTTGATGATGTGTAGTGGATGATGAAATGTAAGGTCCCTTGAAGCATTCATCTCGCTTGGGAGACAAATGAACATTGTCGCCAACATATTGGTGTGATATCTCATCCTCAGATGATTGTTTTGCCTCAAATTGTTTAGAGCATTCCCCAAACTACCTTTGACCATATCCCAATCCTTGATACCTTCATCTCTCTTCAACCATGATTGGATTGGTGATCCCTTGGCCTTTTATGTTGAGGCCTCCTCCTTCATAACCCATTTTAGAAAGAAACTTCATACCAATGTCTTTCATATATTGGTTAAATGGTACAAAATAGGTGTTATGAACACAAATAGAGGGAATTATACTTTAAATGCTTATTACCTCCTTAAATATGCCATTCATATTTTCATCTTTTGATGATGATGATGACATTGCAAATGACTCTAGCCACTCACTTTTACCAACTGGCATATGGTGAGAATCTTGGAGATGCTTGCAAAATGCACATGCATCATCTTCCTCATATGGTCCATAACCACTATTTGAACTATGGTCACATATTGGTTTCATTTTGGAGGTGTCCTTTGCTATCACAAGAGTGGAACTTTCAACAACTTGTTACTCATGCACATGCTATAACTGAAGGTGCATATGCCTCTTTTCCTCTTCAGCCATTTCTAGCATTCTTCTCAACTCAATGTTCTCCATAAAAAGAGCCAAATTCATATCCTCTAGAACTTGGAGACTCTCTTTTCCCATTCTTGCAACTTGGTTAGATGAGTCTCTCATGCTAATTGATCTGAAAAATGGAGTAGGTGGTTAGTTTCCTCTTCTCCAAGAAACAAGGACCGTTCTTCGATGCGTTGCAAGGAAAACTGGGTCTTAACACAAAACAAGTTTTCCAAAAGGTATATTCAAGCTATGAATTAGTATTCACATGTAAACTTAAGCATAAGCAATAGAAAATCACATAACTCATACAAGCATACATGAAGAGTAGAACAATAGATTTGATGAAAGAGCTCACCTCTCCTAGGCTACATCTTCGGGCCTACTAACATAGCTAGACCACTGCATATATTCAGTGTAAAAAGGAGGAAATAAACGTTTTCTAATAAACATGTGGATTTCCCCCCTTTTAGGAAATGTTTTGCTACAAGGAAATATCACATAAAATAGCATGACAACATAAAATCATCATGAAAACATTAGCAACACAAGGCATTTCCTATAAAGACCATATACTTAAACTAAAAATGAGCATATATGAGCTTATAAGCACTTCAATTCCACATTGAAGGACAAATAGAAAGATTTCCTCAAAAAGACATAGTGGGAAAAGTATAGAAGAGGTTAACCCTATAAATAATATTTGTTGTAGTAAACATCTAAAGCTAAGAAAACCCTTACAAGGCCTTCTCCATGCTCAAAAACCTTTAAGAACTCCTCCAAAAGAGTCATTGATTCATACACGCATGAACATCGACCTGCAAAAAATTACTTTTGATGTGCTCAAATGAGTAAATAAGGGCCACCATTGGATGCAGAATGTCCAAAAACCCCTAGGTAGACTCTTCTTGAGCTCCAAAAGGATAAAAACTCACAAAGATCTAGCTCTACAAGCTCTCCTTGTAATTATGCTATTATTTGTCCTACAAAACAGACTAACAGTATAACTGTCCTACAAAGTTTCCCTTTTTTCCATTGTGGAGGTGACAATTTATCCCTTTGAAAATGTAATTTGTTGGACAATTAAATTTCCCAATAACCCTTATGTGCAAAAAAAACAGGTCATGTGAGCCATGTGGCCGCGGGCTGGGCCTTATCACCTACCTCCACCAACTTAGCACCTTAACTGTCAGAGTTGTGGTCATGTAGTGCCCATATGATCAAGGGCTAGGCCAATAGCCTTCCTTTTCCATCATAGCTCCCATCATAGTCATCCATAGTCCTTTGTAAGTCCATATGGCCTTGGGCTAACCCCCATACAAGTGACCTCCAACGAGCGCCTTCTGTCGAGCCGATGACATGGTCCTGTGCGCACTCATATGGCTAAGGCTAAGCCCCTCCACACCGATGCTTTCCACATTAACACATGTGGTCTCATGGGTGGTTATGACCAGGGACCAAGGGTTGTTGCATAGCCCTCCTCTAGTGCACTGTGGTCATGTGAGGTGTAGGTGACTGAGGGCTGGGGCTGACCACCTGAGCCCTCCTCAATAAATGTGCTCCCATTAAACTTTAAATCAAATTTCAATCATTTCACATTTAAGACCCATAGTTAAGGCCTAGTGGTAAGATGATTCACTGTTGAATAGGAGGTCGAGAGTTCGATCTACTCAGGCCTCTGGCCAACCATACCAAAATTTTGATGCACCCTGGGAGTGCCATGTGGCAGCCTGTGATTGGGTCGTGTGGCATCTTCCTATTGATCCACTTAATTGTTCACAAGCCAATGAAAAATGAACCAAAAGTGATGAACCAAGGCATACTAAGTGTTAGCACCCGATTGGTTCTTACCTGCACAGTCACCCTATTGACTCAACTGTAATGTTTCCTAGACAATAGACCTACTCATTTTTTAGTTGTTGGGCCAAATGATCAGAATGGAATAACTTGAGCATACAGTGTTGGATTCAGGTGAAATGAATGTCATTGGATTCAAAATGATGAGCACTTCGACTTGATACGAGTTTCAAGAATCTATGGTCACTTCCATTTTCAAGCTAAAATTTGATCATCTTATCACCCCAGAGGCTACCAATTGTAGGTTTATTAGCTATTATTAGAAGGAACTTCAATCCTTGATCATTTATTAGCTACCACTTAAAGGGAATGTTTTCTCTACTCATTTACCAATACTCATTAGAAAGGACTCTTTCCTTTTCTTATTTACTGGTACTCACAAGATGGGACTCTTTCCCCTACTCATTTATCAGTCTTCGCTGAAAGAGACTCTTGCCCCAGCTCATTTACTAGAGCCCACTAGGACGAGTTACTAGCCCTGATCTAGAAGTGACCACTTTCAATCCGTTTTTATCCATCTTTCATCCATTTTCAAACTCAAATTAATATGCCTCTTCTCTCAAAACAAATGCATTCCTTAATCACCAAAAACTTCAATGATATTTGATCACTAAGCAACACAAGCATCAATCCCACTCGATCACACTATATCTAATATTTCACACACACCCCAAGCTTGTTTTTTCAAGCTTGCTTATATAGAATTTTTGGTTGACATTTTTGTCTTGATTTATTTTCTTGTATTGCTGCATGTAATCAAACTTTTCAAATTTTTCCTATTTATTTCATTCCTCTATTTATTTTCACCAAGTTATCAACCTTCAACAACCATTTTCTATAGATTGAATTGAGTTTATATTCATATTTTAGAAATTATGCCTCTTTAAGAGGCTTCAGTACAACTTCACCTATTTTAACTGTTGTTTAATTTGGCTTAATTGCTACCAAACAAATAGTTCTTCCTTTCTTGCCTTTAAGCCCCTTTCTTCAGATCACTTACTGGTTTTTCACCATAAGATCGGGTCTCTAAGACCATCAGCTAGGTTGTTGGCTGCTTAGCCCTATCTTTCCATTCTCACAATGTTCTCCTTGTATAAATGGATCAATGCCATTTATTATGTTTGTCAACTCAAAAATCACAGTCCAAGTCCTACCACTAAGCCCTTTGAACTGTACATGAGCCAACTCCCAATGTTAATGGCCTTATGTCATTGGTCCTACCTCTATGTGAAGCAACCAAGGAATTGGAACTTAGCTACTCCAAGAGGCTCCACAGCTCTTTATAACTATTGTGCCCCTAGTTATTACATGTTCATAGAGCCCTGTATGGGCACTTAGCCTGTAGCCCTTTCAATCTTGGAATACTTGTTTGTGCCTTTCTTCACCCATGGGGGTCATGCCTCTCGCTTGACATGTCCCATGCGGATTTCCTAGCACCTTTCTAATTGGCTTCTACAGTCATGTTTTTTTCCTTTGTGTCCTAGTACCTATTTCCTGGCGCTTTCATTGCATGAACCATAATAAACCTGTCGAGATTTGCTTGACAGGATCACTTATCGCATGGGGTCCTCCCACTACAGTAAGATACAATGGAACAACTCTATGGGCTTAGTCAACTACCGATGTGTCCCAACTCCCATAGCCTAACACTCTCTCTCCATTCATTTTATGAATTGTCAGGCTATACCTTAGCCGAGTGGGCTCCACCTTCTCCATTACAATCCCAGGAACTTAAAACATGGCCTTGTAATAAATATCACCATGGTGCTCCCTCTGGGATAACTCCACTGGGCCATCTTGTAATTTCGTCTCCTTCAACCCAATGAAAACTCTCCTCCCTATTTAGTTGTTGCTTGAAATCCACACAAATCTTCACACAAGGTCTCCACTATTAGGTTTAACACTCAATGTTCCAAATTTGGCTGTATGCCAAAGATCATCCATTCACCTCTAAGTGTGCTAGATTGAATTTTGGGGTTCCTATAGTTGACTGGCTCTAACCTCCAATCCAGGAGGCCATTTTCAAAATTCCACATACCATCGAAAATATTTTTCTGGCTCGTTCCATATTTGTAGGTTTAACCTACAATGGAGATGGTTTGCTACTCCAAAACAAGCTCCAAATCCTTTCCACCATTTAATTAGTTTTTCCACTCCTTTCTTTGCCTTTTCTTTTTCCTCAACAAATCTTTTCTGTTGCCTCTATTTTTTCCTATGCCACCTCTTATATTTCCTTTTCCATCAATATTTTCCTTGGCCACCAATGACAACATATTTAATAATGTAGTTTCCTTTTCCAATATTTTCCATTTACTTTACCACTAATCATATTTTCCATCAAGGATAACACATTCCAACAACCTCTCCCTTTTGAATTGATGGAAAGACCAAGATAAAGAAGCACATCATTATGATTACCATCATGTGTTTGATCAAAAATACTTCTACCCCTTTGACATCAATGGCAAATATACTAACATGCTCCCCTTGTCAACAATCTCCCTCTCTCTTCTGACCTTGTGGACCTACCTACTACTTCTTCTTAAGATGAAAACATAGATGCCTATGATATTATCTAAACGATTTCCTTTGTGGCTTGTGAAGAATATTGAATAGAAGGGAGAGGAGTATTTACTCCCTAATATTTTCCTCAAGCAAACAAGAGGAATCTCTTTAAAGAAAAACAGATGCTTGTGCAACTCAAAAATGGAAAAATATCTCTTACAGATCTGAGTCTCAACTAGGATTAAATTCATAACAGTGCCTACCTAGAAACATACGCCTAACCTCTAGCAACAAGAACAACCATTCTAATGCATGACACCATACCTTGTCAACAAAGTACAACACTTTGACAGACATAAAGGAACTCTTACAAATGCATTCCTAGACCAACAACTCAACTTGTGCTTCACTTGGTATACTTGTAACAACAACAAACTGACCATGAAAAATAGTGATATAAACCAATATTTTCCTATAAAGATTATAAAATATGAACACAATATGAATTGACATTACCTTTTATACCATGTGATACCAATTACCAATTGGAACAACATCATCATAACCAATCCATTTTGATTACTCGCATATCCAACAAAAACCATTACCCTCTGCAGAACATAACTAATACCTATTAATGATACCAATTGTCAATGCATACTGAAATCGTGAATAACAATGTTCAATCAACTAGACATAGCCACCTAGACATGCTCATACTACCAATTTATTTGATAACAACGTTCAATCAACTACATTATTCTTAAATGAAAGAGGCATACTTCCCTTTTTCCTTGAGATGTATTCCTTGGCATGTTCCTTTCTGGTCCTTGCATCTGACATTTTCGGCTTCCTTGAAACCAACCCCTTCTTTTTAATTAATAGGAACAACAAGTATGTTTCCCCTAAGTAGATTATCCTCCTTTTTCTTCCACACCTACATATGTTAAATTTGCTCAAAACCATGAGTTAGTTTCTTGACTGGGTGGATTTCGGCCTAAGCATATTGACAATTGTTGCTCTTCTTTCTCATTGTATTTCTTTGGAGATCATTCATGATCGATGTTATTTCTTTTAACTTATTGGAGTCTATGCCTGTAATATAGATCAGCCAATGTAATTTTAGACTTTGAATATTCTTCATCAAACACTATTTTGCATTGCCTCAATTGACCATTTGATCTAACTTTATTGTAGGTGCTAAAATAGATCCTGTGTAAATTTCTTTTATTGGCTCTCAACTCTATTTGCAACATTCTAGAAGAAGAAATGTTTGCTAGATTTTTATGCATTGACTTTAGGGCCAGAATTCTTACACCTGTAGCATTCAACTTTATTGAGGAAGGGGACAAAAGAATTATACTTCTTACCAAATATCGTGCTTTTCCAATTTCCTTGGTTGTAATTTTCTCTCTTGCTACTCTTGGGTGATTGAAAAATATTTCCTTTGAGGAGAAAAGGCTCCCTCTGCCTGGATGGTCGAATTTATCTTCTAAGAAATTCATGGTTGTAGTTGAAAATGCACATTCCGCCTATCATGTTGCACCTTCATTTCCCTTTCTAGACACTTAGAGGTAAAGTGACCTACATTATTACAACAAAAGCATATAAGGGGTTGAATACCTCTATTTTGACTCTTAGAAATCCCTTTATTTCTTTTCATTCTTTTATTTTCCATTTCAACACTATTGAAATTTCTTCTAGCCGAATTTGTGGGTACCTTTAACGTTGTTTCTAAGTAAATTTCACCTCTATCTATTGTCTTGGCCTAAGGGGAAAAATGGCAAGTCTTCAATGCTTCAGAAATCTCAACATGCTTCTAAGGATTCAACACCTAACATTTTAATTCTCTTCTTCCATATTTGTATTCATGGCTCTAATATTTTTAGTCTCTTCAAAAGATGATATGAGCTTCCTCTTCAAACAAATATGCTCTTCAAGGTCTTACAAATCAATGGAGGAGGCACTAGATTCATGACTAGTGTTTATTTCACCCTCAAAATTTTGTTCACTCAATGACTCTAGGGATTATTTTGTTGAAACATGAGATATCCTTTCTTCCTCTTCGAAAGAGGTTGACCCATTTTCTTCTTGACAGATTTCTAGATCTGCTATTTATATTAAGGTAACTCTATCTTTACTACAACTTGATGAGAAACTCTCACTTTCACAATTACTTGTAACTGAGCCATTTGAGGATAAATGGTCTATTGTTCTATAACGACAACAACAACGACAAAAAATTACTTGTAGATTGCATCTTATCGCTGTGTTAATTATTCACTTCTACTATTGATACAAACGAATAATCATCTAATTCATGATCTACAATGCTCTTTGTGTTAGGATCCAAGCCTAACCCCCTTATTTATGTAATAGGATCGACTCGTAGTTATAGTTAAGTAAAGAGTCAATAATGTCCATATTAATAATTGTAAGTGGTTGACCCGCATTTAATGAAGGGACCACAGTTAGTTGCAAATGGGCCATGGTATTAGATAGATGGTATTAATAAGAACCATGGTATTGCCCCATGGTATTGCATGAATGAATATTATATAAAGGTAGAGACTCCCCTTGAGGAGCATCATGTCTTATTTTGCAATTGAGCTCAACTGTATTGGAGGTTGCCCCCTCGAAGAGGCAAGTGAACACTGTTTTCTGAATAATAAAATACTTACTGTTATTTCTCATTCTTCTATGTTCTGGGTATATTCTTCACATATTTGGTATTCTGGTATCGTCTTGCAGGTGAAGAGCATAACAAGTGGTATCACAGTGCTTTCTAGGGCCGGTGGGATCTCCAATTTTTAGCAAATTTCCTTTTTTTGGCTAGAGACATGTTTCGGTGTCTTTAAGCCATGGGATCTATCATTGAGCGCATAAACCTGCGGATTTGGGTAGGCATGCATGCAGGAAATACAAGAGGTGGTCACACTTGTTGGACTCCCTTGTAACCCCTGTGGGTACCCCTTCAAGTAGTAGCACACTAGAGAGAACTGTGCATGGACTATCTTCCAAATACCCTTTGGGTATATCAAAAGCCCCCTAGCTCCCTTGAAACCTTGCCATAGATAAAACGTCGGTCGTCTTGTTGCTACAGTACACTGAGAAAATCACTCGAGGAGATTACTCACAAGTATGATAGGGTAGTCAAGTTGTATAGCTAATGGTACAATTGATCCTCCTTTGTTAGTGCCCTGAAAGATTGGGCCACATACTACTATTAGACCCTTATGTATATTATGATTTGTAGCACCTGACACTCCTAGAGACCATAGTTCCCTTCTCTATCTTTGGATCACACATCGTCTTTTGCATATTAGATCTCACAGGTGGGGTTTTGTCGCAATAGAAGCAATCAGTTTTGTCGTTCAGATCTATCAAATCAGCGATTCTGATATATCGAATCCATCAGATCCACCATCTAGATCTAGCAGTTTGGGCTTTGTAGCTATCACAACATTTAGATCTGCCATTCAGATCTAGCTAATTGTGTGGGTTCCTATACCAAGGCGTGATTTTCGCAGGACTTTGGGTAGCATTGGATTTTTTGGGATTCGGCTACTACAGTATTCCTAAGAAAATAGTAAAACTCTGTTTGGAGTAAAAAAACAAAATAAATAAATAAATAAAGTCTGAGACCCCCGTGGACACTTATTGGAGACTTAGCCCATAAGAATCAGGTCGACAAGCTAAACAAGGTGGTACCATTCAATTGTTAGTGCCAAACATTTTCGGCGGTCCCTAATTTCAAGTACATCGGATTGACGCATGGTACAAACTAGAGCTCAAGCTATGGCCAATGAGAGGATTGACAACCTTGAATCAACATTGAAATATGTACTATTGCAGCTGAAGAAATTACATGAAACACTCTCAAAGGGCAAGATGGAGGAACGCACAAAGGCATATATTGGCAATGAAAACATTGATGGCAAGTCTATCTAGTCTTTTCACCTCTTTGGCACCCAACAACAATCCCAACCATGACCACCCAAGCTAGAGATGTATAAATTTGATGGCTCTCACCCGGCCACATGGATAGCACAAATGGGGCAATATTTCACGTTGAATCACATCACGGATGATGCGACTCAGCTTAGTGTAGGTAGCATGTACTTGGACAATGAAAGACAACAATGGTGGCACTGGAACCAATGTTGCTATGGAAGGCCCTTGACTTGTCAGACATTCAAAAAAGCTCTTAAGGATCGCTTTGGCCGTGAATCTAATTTTTTGGGTCATCTCACTAAGCTTCGATAGATAGGAACAATGAATGAATATATTACAGCCTTTGATGCCTTAGCTTTCCTCACAGGAGGTCTACATGATGAGTTCTACTTGGAATGTTTTGATAGTGGTCTCAAAGAAGCCATAGAAGCCCACGTCCAACTGTAGCACCCTATCTCATAGTTGCATGATTGTAGGATAGCTCGTGAAGTAGAACGTGTGTTAGTGGCCCAATCTAATTGCCCAAATTTCATAGCCAAGGGTCGCCCCTCCAAGACTTAAAGCACTACCCAAACACTCAAGGTTCAAAATGTGTCACCAATAGAAATGGTAGAAAGAAGAAAGAAAGGATTGTGTTACTACTATGATGAGAAATACTCCCCCGGGCATAAATTCAAGGAGCCCAAATTCTTTCAAATTGATGCTATTGATCACATTTCATCGGAGGAAGCCCCACCACTTGAGGAACCAATGTAGGAAGAAGAGGACAACCAACAGGACAATGTACCTGAGGAACTAATTATCTCGTTGCATGATTTGGTAGGGATTTCTTCTCCCCAAACTCTCAAAATAAGAGGTTTTATTAAGCATCGCCTGGTAGTAGTCTTGATTGATAGTGGTAGTACACATAAGTTTATGCATCAAAGAGTTGTGGAAGCAGTGCATTGTTTTGTCCGAGAAACTTCTAACTTCCAAGTCAAAATTGTTGATGGGGGGAAAATGAAATGTGAAGGCTACTGTGAAAATTTCAAACTTCAAATGGGGGATTATCAGTTAAAGAGCCACATGTTTTCCATACACATGGGAGGGTGCGACATTGTCCTAGGTGCGAAATAGCTTCACACACTTGACCGAATCACAATGGATTTCCAGGAGTTATATATGAGCTTCAAGCAGAACAACCACACACATACCCTCCGCAGACTCAAGGAGGGAGGTCCCTCTATCATTAGCTCACATATGATGAAAAAATTGTCAAAAAAGGGCCATCATGGAGTTATAGACCAATTTAATGCCATCCGGGCCTTCGAATCCAATTCGCTTCATATTCATCCTGAGATGCAACAAATCTTAAACAACCATCTGCCAGTCTTTGAAAAGTCTCATGAGATTCCACCCTTAGAGGGGAACATGATCATAGCATTACTTTGGTCCCAGGGGCCCAACCACCAAATGTGCACGAATATATATATTCGTTCGCCCAAAAGAATGAAATTGAAAAAATCATCAAGGAACTCTTGGAAGCAGGTGTCGTTCATCCCAACATTAGTCCTTATTCATCACCGGTGGTCATGGTGCTCAAGAAAGATGGGGAATGGCGTATGTGTCCAGACTTCAAGGCCCTCAATAAGTTGATGGTCAAAGAAAAGTTTCCCATCCCAATTGTCGATGATTTTCTCAATGAACTAAATGGGGCTCAATTCTTCACTGAGCTTGACCTTCAGTCGGGCTCTCACCAAATTCGCATGAAAGAAGTAGACATTCCAAAGACTACTTCATGAACTCATGAAGTCCATTATGAGTTCCCGGTCATGCCACTTGATCTTTATAATTCCCCATCCACTTTTCAGAGCCTTATGAACCACCTGCTCAAACCATATCTCAGAAAATTTGTCCTTGTTTTCTTTGATGACATCCTCATCTACAATTGCACCTGGGCCACACATCTTCGGCATGTAGATCTGCTCTTGCAACTTCTCCGCAAGCACAAATTATTTGTCAAGATGTCCAAGTGCTCTTTTTGCATGGAAGAAGTTGAGTATTTGGGCCACATTGTAGGGTATGAAGGTGTCAAGGTGGACCACAAAAAGATCTAGGAAATGCAGGATTGGCCTCAACCAAAGACCTTGAAGAGCTTGAGAGGATTTTTGGGTCTCATAGGCTACTATCACAAATTTGTCCACAATTACGGTCGCATTGCTAGGCCACTCACTCAACTCCTGAAGAAAAATTCATTCCTCTGGAATGATGAAGCACAACAAGCCTTTATAGCTCTCAAACATGCCATGTATTCCACTCCAGTATTAGCACTACCTAACTTCACCAAATCTTTTGTGATTGAATGTGATGCTTCTGGTACAGGTATTGGGGTGGTCTTAATGTAGGAAGGTCGACCCTTGGCCTTCATGAGCCAACAACTAAGTGGGAAGAATCTGGGACAATCTACCTATGAGAATGAGATGATGGCCATCTTACATAAAGTAGATACCTGGCAACCATACTTATTGGGGCGAAATTTCCAGATCCACACAGAACATCAAAGCCTTAAATATTTTTTGGACCAATGCCTACCTTCACCTCAACAAAATAAATGGCTCACCAAAATGCTGGGATATGATTATGAGATAATTTACAAGATAAGGCATGAAAATATTATAACAAATGTGTTATCATGCCAATTTGAGGAGGAAAGTACCCTGCTCGCAATTTCCCTGCCTTCCCATTCCAGACTGGATTGAAGAGGCTCATAAGGAATGGTTTTCACCTCCCTCGCTCTCCCAACCCATTAATCAATTGCAGGCAACTCCAAATTCTACAGCGGGATACTCATGGCAGGATGAGATTCTTCACGACAAGTAGAGAGTCATAGTATCACCAACATCCACCCTCGAAATCCGCATTTCCATAGAGTTGCACTCATCTCCCACTGTAAGACATTCAGGCTTTCAGAAAACATACGCTCACACTTGAAGATGATTTTTTTGGATAGGCATGAAAAAGGACATTCCTACTTTTGTAGCTAAATGGGACATCTGTCAGTGCCACAAAGGAGATAAGTCAAATCTGTAGGCACATTATAGACATTGCTCATCCTGGCCTCAATCTGGATGGAGGTTTCTATGGCTTTCATTACAGGTCTTCCAAAGTCAAGAAACAAGTCATTAATCATGGTGGTTGTGGAAAAAATTTCTAAGTATGCTCATTTTTGTGCCCTACCCCACCCTTTTACACCGACTTTGGTCACTCAATATTTCATGGATCAGAACTTAAAATTGCATGGCATGCCCACTTCCATTGTGTCTGATGATGACCCGATCTTCACCAGTAACTTTTGGCAGGAACTCTTCCGGCTATAGGGTATCCAACTACAACTTAGGATTTTCCATCATCCACAAACTGATGGTCAAACTAAAGCAGTCAACAAATGTTTGGAGACCTACTTAAGGTGTTTCACTTCAGAAAAGCAACATCTATGGGTACAGTGGTTACCTCTAGCGGAATGGTGGTATAATACCAACTATCATGCCACCACCAAAATGACTCCATATGAAGCAGTTTATGGTCAACTCCCTCCTTCCCCTACTTCTTATATCAAGGATGCTCGAAGGTACAAGTAGTGGACCAACTCCTACAGAACCACACAACCATGCTGGCCCACCTTAGATAGAATCTTCATCAAGCCTAAAACCACATGAAGCAATACACAGATCAACATCACTCAGAACGCCAATTTCAAGAAGGGGATCATTCATTTTTGAGGTTGCAACCATATAAGAAAATATCACTCAAAGACAAGGGTTGTCATAAATTATATCCAAAATTCTACTGACCACATCAAGTACTTCGGCGCATTGGAGAAGTTGCCTACAAGCTAACTTTGCCACCCACTCCAAAAATCCATCTAGTCTTCCATGTATCATGCCTCAAGAAAGTGATTGGGAACCATTGCAAAATTCAAACTAGTTTGCCTTAAGTGGATGAAGAAGGGTCAATCTAGCTCCAACCTAAATAGATTCTTCAGACATGAGAATGACACTTACGCAGCCACACGATTAAGGAAGTCCTTGTCAAGTGGAGAGACACCTCTCTAGAAGATGCGACCTAGGAACCAACCACTATCCTTCAGTAGTTTCCACAGCTTCAACCTTGAGGACAAGGTTATTCTTAGGGGGGAGGGCATGTTAGGGTCCAACCCTAACCCCCTAATTTATGTAATAGGATCGATTCATAGTTATAGTTAAGTAAAGTGTAAATAAAGCCCATATTAATAATTGTAAGTGGTTGAGTTGTATTTAATGAAGGGACCACAGTTAGTTGCAATGGGCCATGGTATTAGATATATGGTATTAGTAAGAACCATGGAATTTCCCCATCATATTGCATATATGAATGCTATATAAAGGATAGAGACTCCCCTCGAGGAGCATTGTGTCTTATTTTGTAATTGAGCTCAGCTATATTAGAGGTTGCCCCCTCGAAGAGGCAAGTGAACATTGCTTTCTGAATAATAAAATACTTGCTGTTATTTCTCATTGTTCTATGTTTTGGGTATATTTCTTCGCATATTTGGTATTCTGGTATTGTCTTGCAGGTTAAGATCATAACAGTTTGAAGCTTTGATTGCTTCATCCTTCATGGAAATTCTCTTGACATCACATCCAACTTCCATGTCAACTTCATAGATGGACTGCAATTTATCATATATCTCCTTGGCAATTTAAAATGGATTAATTTTCAATATCTACCTTCGACAACCCTGTCATGATTTCCTTCCTTGCTAGTTTACCAAACTTACTATTTATTAATCCATACTGTGAAGATAACCATACATTAAGATCAAGATCTTGCAAGTATATTCTCATCCTTACCTTCTAAGTTGTATAATTTGAGCCATTAAAAAATGAAACTCCATCTGAGGTAATCCAAAATTGGTTCTCCATGATCCCTATTCTTTCTTCCAGCTATTAAATGGATCCTAAAGGACACTGGCTTTGATAGAAATTTTTAGAAATAATGGAAATGAAAGCACTACTGAGAGGGGTTTTGAATCAGTAGTGTGGACAAATTATATAATGCTTCACAAATTTCACTTTTTAATCAGTTTAACAATTATTCATGGATCAACAACACAACTTAATCATGTAGAACATGGCATCATAAACATAAAGCAAATGAGAAACATATACAAAAGACAAAAATATTCTTTATTACCAGTCCTCAACTTGATGACATCATTGCCCCACAATATTCAACTTGTAGGTCTATCAGTTATTATTGAAAGGAACTTCAGTCTCTTCTCATTGATCAACTAGAACTAAAACGGACTATTTTCCTTGCTCATTTACCAGTACTCACTCAAATGGACACTTGGCCCTACCCGTTTATGAGTACTTGCTGGAAGGTGACTCTTTCCCATGGTGATTTACTAGCACTTACTAAAAGGGGCTACTAACCCTGATCTACAAGCTACAAATTTCCAGCCTTGTTGATCGATTTTTCATCCATTTTCAAACTCAAATCAACAGGATTTATCTTCTTTCAAAATAATTGTATTCCTTAATCACCAAGACCTTCAACAATCTCTGATCAGTGAGAAACACTAACAATAATCCAACTCGATCACACTAGATCTAATCTCTCACACACTCCGCAAACTTCTTTCCTCAAGCTTGGTTATATAAAATTTTTACTTGATATTTTTGTCTTCTTTGCTTTTCTTATATTTCTGCATGTAATATTAATTTTTTCCTTGCTCCTATTTATTTCAGTGCTCTAACTGTGTTTAGGAAGTTATTAACCTTCGACATCCATTTTCTACAGATTTAACTGAGTTTATCTTCATATTTTAGCAATTTTTCCTTTTTAATAGGCTTTAGAGGATATTTGCCAAATTTTAATTGTCGTTTAATTTGGATTAAGTAATACCAAAGAAACAATTCTGTCTTTTTTTCCTTTAAGCACCTTTCCTGCAACTCCCTCACCTATTTGTTGCCATAAGATTGGGCCTCCACAACCATAAAGCTAGGCAATTAGGCCCTTAATCCTGTCAAGCCCTTTGCAGGCTATTTTCTTTGCATAAATGGATAAGCACCATTTATTTTGTTTCCACGTGAAAAAATCAGGGGCTAATTCATAAAGTTAAGCCTTTTGAGGTGAATGTGGGCCAATTCCTTGTGTCAACATCTTCCTGTTGTTGGTCCCACCTATACAAGAGGTCAGTAAGGATTTGGCACTTAGCCACTCGAAGGGCCTTTGCATCTCTTTATAACTACCATGCCCCTTGTTATTACCTATACATAGGGCCTGGTGCGGGCACTTAGCCTGTTGCCCTTTCCATCCCTACATTTTTTTTGTGCCTTTATTCACCTGTTGGGGCCATGCATCTAGGTCGACATGTCCCGTGGGGACCGCAAGACACCTTTTTAATTGGTTGTCGTTGTCATGTTATTTTTCCTCTATGTCTTGGTACTCGCTGACAGGTGCTTTCACTATGTGTACCATAATAAAATCATCGAGATTTACCTTACGGGATGAGCTATGCCATGGGGTCCTCCTGATGGGCCTAAATTAGACATAAGTTAAGGCCCATCTAACCATCCTTCAACACATTAAACCTCTCTTTTTACATTAGATGATGTATTTTCAACCTTAATATGTTCATTA
>APFE030532715.1:137215-163665 GCA_000404065.3 Pinus taeda
TATTGGATTTCCGATTCAAGATACTGAGATTAGTGTGCATATGAAGAACATCCCTCCATATTTTCTTCCAACTTCCAGGGTATGAGGTGAGAGGATCCATAAACCTTTCTCACTGAATTTGATTTTTTTGTAGATCTTATGGTTACTTATTAAATACTCAAAAATTGAGATTGTTTCCAGTGACATTGAAAGATAGAGCTCTTGAATGGTTGATGAGTTTAGGGACAAATTCAATAAGATCATGGAATGATATGAAAAAGATATTTCTAGAAAAATATGAAGAGAATGATCTTAAGGAAGAAATATTTATAATGAATCAAAGAGATTGTCATAACCATGAGGATCTAATAGAGAGGTTCATGTATAATGTTAAGAGGGAAAAAATACACCATTTAGGATCATACACACTAAAAACCCTCTTACTTAGAACAAGTAGGGATGAGTGGATTGATCTCCTTGATCGCATGAGTGGAGGTGATGCATACCAATTATCATTCAGAAAAATTTATACAACATGCAAACATATATCAAGAATAAAGAAAAGAGTAATTCAATCAGCATCAAGATCGGTAAGTCAAGCTAACCTTGGAAATTTGTTTGATAACTTTAAAACAAAAATTCTTAGCAATCTAAGTGAACAAGTAGAAATGTTAAGAATACAAAATGAAAAAAAAATGTTCATATTTATGTTGTACATGCAGAATCACATGATGTTAAATATTGCCCCTCATTACGAAGGCTGAAGGAAGTTTACCAAGAGGAAAATGGAACAAGTCAATTGCCAATGCAGCTCTGTTATGTAGCTCCAAGAGGATCATCAAAGCTTATGCAACTTGAGATGATTCAAGAGCCTAATTCACAATTTCATGCTTATGCACTTCGATTTCAAAGTAATTGGAACACACCCTTTCCTTGGAAACCTTTGCCATCTCAATCCCAAAACTAATCTTGGCAACAAGGTTGGCAAGTAACTTATGGGAGCCATCCAAAATATCCTCAATATTTTCATCATTATCCTTCATACTGAACTCTGTGTTATCCCTACCATTCACCTCCACCACAACCGTAACTTCAACCACAGCCATCTCAAATATCAACTGCCACTTAACTACTTGTAAAACCATTTCCAAACCCACACAATGAAGTAGCTCAACCCACTTACAATGCTGAGGTACACCACATCCAAACATTTCCTCTTGATCTAAATGGTATTCATCTTAGCTCAAGAAGAGTATCAAAAAAATTATACTCTTGATATCATTGAAGGACAACATGCGGAAAAAGAAGATGCAAATGAGAATACTAAAGAATCATAGGGTACATTTGACGAAGAGTAGAGATTAGAATCAAAGATTGAGAAATTTCCTTCATGTTTACCATCAGATCGTCCAAGTGTTCAAGAGAATAATCAGAAAAGAGAGGAAGATCTGAATTTCGTGGAAGAAGAAGACATCTAAGATGATCCAAATCAGCATGTGGACCATGGGCATCACAACTATATTGAAATATGGTTCTAGATAGTCACTAAGTTGCAACAATATTGTCTTCTTCAATTCTCCTTGATATTGTCAAAGTCAAAGCATTTGGTCTCTTACATACAGGTACATGTCAAAGAATATGTTTAGAGCCTACACATGATTTTATCTATCATCCAGTTATGAAAGTGGCTCCATCGAAAGTATTCCTACACTTGAAAATGATTTTTTTTCTTCAAGTAGAGTAGGATAGGAAAAGAAATAAAAGATGAAAAATAAGAGAAAAACAATAAAATCTCAGGTGAAAACCTCGTTTCAGGCACCTGAGATTGCCTCACTGATTAAAAACCTCCAAGAGACAGCTAATGGGTTGGAAAAAAGAGAAAAAAGAGAAAAAGAAAAGATCCTAGGTGGAAACCTCATTTGAGGCATGTTGTCATTATGATACAAGTGTTGTCCTTGATGGCAACTCACTCACAGGTCAGTTAAGTTTTGATAAAAGGAAACAATCAGTGTAACAGGTCTATTTAGAGGTAACATTACATTGGTACAGAAGAACAGTAAGATGGAACTAAGGTCTACTAATAAGAATAATTACGTTGAAGGAAAAGGATGGTGTAAAGAAGTTTAAGATGTATACGCAGGCCCACTTAGTCACAATAGCGTATACACATTGGTTCATAGAACAAAAAGAGCATATATGCATACATACACTTTAACAAGAAGAAAAGCATGTATATGTTGGAAAATCAAGGAAATTCAAGAGTAAACAATACTAGGGGTCAATACCATGTATTAGCCCACAATATTGAGTAGAGTAATGAATTTTTTATCCCATCCAAGAATACCATGGTTCCTAAGTGGTTTTGGTCTGAGGTATTGGGAGAGGCCAAAAAATATATAAGGAGGAGATGATCAAAATGCCAAACTGTGCAAGCAAAATGGGTTTCTTAAGAATGCTTCCATCTGAAGTATATTTTATGTTGGAGGGGCTATGGTTGTGATATGATCTGAAATAATTTGTGTGCCTTGAATTCAGTGTTGGATCAAAATCATGAGACCTAAAATGACTTATCATTGAATGATCTGATATTGGTTGGGCTAGATCTGACTGTGTACCCCTATTTTATTCTTTAAATGTCATGATCTAGGTTTTTCTGAAGTTTGGAAAAGTAGCGAAGTTGTGAGTTAATATTTGTAGATCTATATGTTGGTTCACCTCAATAAAGGCACGTATACCTACAGGTTCAACTCTTCGAAGTAGTCTATACAAAGCAAAATCCTATTCTTTAGAAATGATTGATTTATCTTATGAGTTCTACTATCCTACTACTACGTGTCAATGAAGTCTTCCTAGATTTGAACGAAAAAACTTAATGCATAAGGAGTTGTTTATCTAATTAATTGATTGTTTAAGTGAGAAGGGTCATCTCTGCTACTTCTTCTCTAAGAGCTCTATAAATTGATAGTAGATGTTCATTATTTCATTGGTTGCCATAGACTTGATTCATAAAGGTTTATGTTTCAGTAGTTTTGAAGGTATACGTAGGTTTGGATAAAGGAAATAGCATATACACACAAGTTGGGTTAAGTAAAGTAGCGTATGCATTCTGATGTAAGATTTTTGAGGTTGCAGTTGGTTCTGAATAATGATGCAGGTTTCGGGGTTTAGCACAGTATTCTAGAGACAATGATTTGATTGTTCATATTAACTGATTATTGGTTGATGAAGTTTGACTTTCAAAGTTTCTTATGTGTCAAATATGAAAATTTGATGAAACGAGGCCTTCATTTGTATTGTTGTGTACCAGGAGAGAAGGTCGTAGCCTTCTCTAGGCTGCTGCCTACGTACTAGTGAACACATTGGCTAATATAAGAGCTAGGGGGTTGTATCTCCCTTCCAGTAGAAGCTAGAAAATGAGAGAAGGTTGTAGCCTTTTGTAGGTGGGTGCCTGCATAGTAGTTGAGTCTGCACCAATACAATATTGTGAACATATTTTCTTAGTATTAAAAGAAGATAATGATGACAACAGTAGGTGGTTTTTCTCACGCATTGGGTTTCCACCTTAAATCTTGGTGTTCATGTGTGTTTCTTATGTGTGATGGTTTATTATGTTTTTACTGTACTGTTTAAGAAGTTACTGATGCATTAATTAAAGATCAACACATGTTAAATTTACTAAATCATCAGTTCTCTAATGTTGGGTGTCAGATACCCCAATGGTAGTTTTGGGGCTTAAAGTCCATATTTTGGTCCAAATTTTGTAATCCTAATGTAAAGACTTTGCATTTTGTGGTCACAGAGTGCATAGATGTAAAAGAGTCATAGGTTTGTCTGCCATTATTTTGACAATGTAACATTGGTTGTAAAAGATCTACCCATGGTTCATGGACCGTGGGTTTGTATAAATAGAGATAACCTCTACGTAATTAAGAAGAAAATCAATATACGAAGAAATCAATGATGGAGTGATGTATGAGAGATAGTTGTGAGTAGAAGTCTAAGTTTTGGATCGTAGCATAGGTAGAGGCCCTGCAGCTAAGTGCACAAAGGCCTAGAAGTTCGCAGCTAAGTGCGCGGACCCCCACAGCTAAGTGCGCAGAGCGAGTCGAGTCTGTATTGTCTGGAATCATCAATAAAGAGAAGTATTCTATAATTTATGTGTGTTTATTTCCTATTTATGCATCCATTATATTCTGTAGGAATTTCACTTATAATGCCTATAAGATGCGAGCACGTGTATAACTATATTGGTTAAGTGAACGTAAGTAAGAACATCTGTTTATGTGAAGCTAACTAAGATATGTTAATAAGATAAGTAAGATACTTAGCGTATTTTAGGAAATATCGCAGTTCGCTACCCTTGTAGTGCGAAGACATATAAGCCCCTAGTTAGGGCTGCATGGAAGTCGATTGTAACACTTCGCGAAGGTACTGAATGGTAGAATAGAGGGATAAGAAACTTGCATGAAGGAAGGTGTAGTTAGAAAAAACTGACATCACATCTATCTCAAGGGTGTGGAAACATGGATCCAGCGTCCTCCATAATGCTTTGGGTGAGACTTCGGTCCGTATTCCATGGGTTGATGCCGAAAGGGCCAGTAGTGCAGGGATTTGTTTGGCTAACTAATACTGAACTTGGGTCAGGCCCCCACAAGCCAACAAATGGTTTTGTTCTCGGGACTAGAATCTGTATGAGATATGTGTGATGTCATATCACTGGAATCCAACTAAGAAAGAAATCGAAGGCTAGTTAGACAAAAGGATTCACGAGTTCACGGTGCAAGAGAATAGAAATCTGCGATTGTCAAGAGAACCATGGTTGGACCAATACCGGTATACAAATATCCACAAGATATTTTTCAGCTCTTTCCCTACTGAGCTATATGAGTGGATTGCGAAGCTAGCAGATAGCCAAGGAAGGTGGAAACTTAACAGTCCTATTGTGTGGACCCCAGAGCTAGTTGAATATTGGAAGCATCGGAGGATAAGATCGAGTGCGTCATTGATCATTGGATCAACCACATTATAGGAAGATTTGTTACTGAGTTCGCGGTCGACACCTCAGTTAGCTATAGTGAGGCAGAGAGATGCTTTTTCAAAGGACCGCGAGGTAAGTATGTAAAATCTCCAAATACTTGGATTAAAATGTTGTTGTGCGAAAAATGAGTTACGTAGTTAGCTTGATGTTTGAGACTACGGGAAGTGGAAAATGTTACAGAAACAAAGGGAATAAGGGTCCGAAGTATAGCCCCTTGATTTCACTACCATAAAGGGATGAAGAGAGGATATTGAAGGTCTCTCCACATAGTGCTATTCAATTGATAAGATAGGGATTTCCGTAAATACCACGTCCACCCACACCACCTTCATCTTCGTTGCCATCTCCTCTAACTTCACCCGTACCACCTCCACCATCACCGTGATTCAGCATGGCAAACACAATGAAGTTGCCTTTGCTCAAAGGCTTGGGAAATGAGGACCCTGACCAATTCTAATTCATTGTGAGGGTTGTATGGGAAGCTTAAGGTGTTACATATAGTAACATAAAGAAGGAAATATTGGTTAGTGCTCTACAAGACCGTGCACGAACCTGGTATATTAAGTACACCAGAGATAACCTAAATTCTAGAGTAGCGGACATCCAAACAACACTGAATAGGGAATTTAGCAGGCCAAAATATGAAGCATAGTCGATTGTGGGATTCAAAGAGATCACGATTATACCAAGCAATATGCCTTGGGAACTAGATGAAAGGCTGAAATGTATGATCCGCAAAGCCAACATGAATTTGACAGATGGATAGCATCACGAGTGGTTTGTAGCTTCACTACTACCACACTTAAGGAGTGCACTATCGTAGCAAAAGGTAACAACTCAAGCAAACTCCTTGGAGATTTCCATGAGACTACATGAGACTCTAATGTAGGATCCTAATCTAGGAGTTCAAAATATCCATACACAACTGAAGAATCTATGCTTTGAGATGCAACGCTTAAAGTAGGATAGGACAGCATAGCGAGAAGTACACGAAGAAGTATGGTGCATGAAATGCAAGAGTCAGGGTCATGACAAAGACCACTGCCCGAAAAAGTATGGTGCATGGTGCCTGCTTTATGGTGCACTATTCGTCAAATAGCAGAAAAACATGCCATGACTAACTGCCACCTGTTACAGAAGTATACGCAAGTCTGCAATAGTTGTTTTGCAACTTTTGTAGGTCAGTGGGACATGACGAGTGTAATTGCAGGAGCTATGAATTGATGATGGATATAACTCACACCTATAGTGTTCAAGCTGAAACGCAGCCCCTTGACCAAAATACAGTGATAGCACAAATAGGATTTCAGGCACGTGGACGAGTTCGAGGAAAAGGAGGACCTGGTAGAGGTTGCAGATAGTTGATTTGCTATAGTTGTAGAGGGCCAGGACACTATTCCCATGATTGCACTAATCCAACGTGCCCTTCATGCAAGTATTGAATGTTTTTGGATCATGAGACAGAAGATTGTCCTACACTGATAGCTAGGATACGTGACAAAGGATCACTACCACCTCCCATGACTCAGAACCTGTAGATAATGAGGTTTGAGCCACACGAGGAAGAACCAAATGTAAATATAGTGCTCCCAAGTGGAATTGCAACAAGGGATGACAAGGGAAAGCAACTAGAAGACAATACATGGTTGTGTAAAGCCCCAGCAAAACAGGTCGAGTTCAATTTGGAGCGCACTCAGGAAACCTTCATGGAAGCTATGAAATGCTTCACTGAGGCCTCCACTTCAGCAAGCAAGGTTACAAGAACTTGTCAATAGATGTGTTGGGTCTGTGCCAAGTGAACTCCATGTATTATGCGAGATCAAAAAGAATAAGACAAGGATGGGACAAGAAATGATACTCACTGACTAGATCGGAGAATACGAAATGGATCAAGTCATTCTGGATTTGGGATCAGATGCGAATGTTCTTCTGAAGAAAACATGGGAGTGAATGGGGAGAAATACACTACAATGGTCTCTAATTTAGCTAAGAATGGTGAATCGCCAGAAAATAATACCCATGGGGTAGCTATAGGGAATAATTGTGGATATTCAGGGAGCGAGCACACTAGCAGATTGAGGTAATAGAGATTGTTGATGAAAGCAATCCATACGGGCGATCTCTTGCGAATTGACTGGGCTACTAATATGAATAGGGTAATCAATCTGAAGAAGCAAAAGATGATCTTTGAGAAGAAATCACTGCACGTAATAATACCCTTGGATCCTGCCAAAGGATCATGATATACGGAGCTGGTCCGTGATTATGAGAACAATGATGATCTGGACTACATCTATAAGATAACAGTGCGAGACCAAGACTAGGTGAATCCTACTACATATGGGTGGATTACATGGGAGTGTGAGAGCTCCTGCACTTTGGATTCTGACGAAGAAATAGAATGCTGACATAATCGGTTACATGAAGTGACTATGTTGAATTGCAACATGATGACCCGGTCACTACATTGTGTGTCATCAGAGCTAAGAAATCTGCCTTTTTATGATGGAATAAATGAGGTAGATATGTTTTAGATGCAATTGAGAGGGAGGTGCCAAAAAATAAATGCTTATAGGCCTTAGACTAGGCACTACATGTTACAACCGCAAGATGGTGGAGTACGCACAAAGGGAGTTTTGATGATTGGCGTGAATTTAGGAGGATGATGTGAGCATGATTTGGGAAGCCTAAGATGCTACTGACAAACAAGTATGATGGCCAAATTGATCCATGTGCACATCTGGCCAAATGGACACATGCTTATGGAGAAAAGCCACAACCTAAGTGGGTTTACCTATGCTGTCATACAATAGATAATATACCAATGAATTGGTATGTAGAAATAGAGCTTTGCCATGGGATAGGTGAATGGGATATCCTACACGAAGGATTGTTGATGACATTTAGTTTTGAGGACAAGTTTGATTGTATTAAGGAAGTGCTATAAGAGGTGAAATCAACCATCTTTAGGATACTACAGGATCCTTTAGAAATGACACAGCTTGAAAGGGCTACTCAGTTGAGTCATGCGATGGAATGTTATAATATAACTACTGAAGAAGAGGAGGAGTGTCCGTTGAAGATTAACATTCTAGATACATTAGGCCATTGCGAATTTCAGGGACCAACAATTAAGAACCCTGATATAACCACAGCAGTAAGAACTAAACAGGTGAACATTGGTATGGAGGCAAAACCCAAGTTCGTGAAGGTTGGAGACTACTAGGGTGATGCGGCGGTGGATAAGGTCATTGAATTACTCTGCGAATATCAGGACTTATTCCCTAATAAGTTTACGGATTAAAGGAATAATCAGAGACGTAGGAGTGATGAAGATCATGCTAAAACCCGACGTGAAGCCAGTTAAGTACAAGCCTTACCACCTAAATCCAAAATACAAGGATAAGGTCCACTTAGAGCTAGATAAAATGCTAGCAGCAGGAATCATTGAACCTGTGGAAGAGTCTGACTGGGTAAGCCCAGCGGTGGTGAAAGAGAAGAAGTAGAAGGATTAGATAAGAATATGCGTGGATATTAGGAAGCTGAATGACACTTGTGTGAATGATCCTTTCCCAACTCTATTCACAAATGAAGTGTTCAACAATGTAGGTGGCTAGGAAACATACTCCTTCACTGATGGGTTATCTGGGTACCACCAAATCAAAATTGTGCTGGAGGATAGGAGGAAGACAACCTTCAAAACTAAGTGGGGTTGCTTTCAATATACTCTAATGCCATTTGGGTTGAAGAAAGTCCCTGCTATATTTTCGCATGTGGTTGTTGCGGCATTCAAAGAATTTATTCATAGGTTCCTAGAGGTCTATTTTGATGATTGCACTGTATTTGGACTCGTTAAGCACCATGTAGTGAGCTTGTGCTTGATGTTGGATACCTGTTGAGGATACCAGATCAGGCTCAACCTTAAGAAGTGTCTATTTTGCGTTCCTTTTGGGAACCTATTGGGACATGTGGTTTGCAGACAAGGGCTGATGGTAGACCCTACAAAGATCATGGTGATTCTGAAATAGGAAGCACTGAGAAGTGTGAAACAACTATGTGCTACCTTGTGACATACGGGATATTACAAAGTTTATAAAAGGTTATGCCCATATCACCACGCTGATGGAAAATTGTTGAATAAGGATGTCTCTTTCTATTGGAATGATGACTATAAGAAAAGCTTAGATATATTCAAAGAGAAGATAGTTACCACAACGATTCTGGTCTTCCCAGACTGGAAGAAAGAATTTCATGTACATGTTAATGCATCATGTATAGCACTGGGGGTAGTACTAACACGGGATGGCAGAGAAGGCTTGGACCAGCCTATCGCATTCACAAGTTGTATATTATCGAAAGCAAAGAAAAACTATTCCACCGTAGAGTGCAAAGGGCTAGCTATGGTGTATGCACTCCAGAAGTACCGACACTACTTGCTACGAGGCCACTTTAAGATGTATATGGATCACTCCGCGCTAAAGTACCTGGTCAATAAGCCTGTTTTGGGGGGCACATCTGTAGATGGCTCTTATTGTTCCAAGAATACGATTTTGAAGTTGTTGTGAAGCCTGAATGATTGAATGCAAGACCAGACCACCTATCACGCATTGAGAGAAGAGAGGATCCTACTAATTTGGAGGAAGGATTACCCGACATGCAACTTTTTGCTTTGTGCATTGTGGATGGAAATTTTGAGGATATAATACACATCCTAACAACTGGAACTGCGCCAGAAGGATACTCTGTCTAGCAAAAGAAGCAATTAGTTGTGTGTGTGGCAGATTTCTCTGTCATTGCTTGGAATTGATAAAAGATGGGGACCGATGAGATACTATGAAGGTATGTACCTAAGTTTGAATGAAAAAGCATCCTCGCATATGCTCATGGGGGCACTGTGGGAGGACATTATGCAGGGAGAGCAACCGCACAAAAGATTCTACACACACAATTTTGGTGGCCAACCCTTCATCATGATTCAAATGCATATTGCAAGGCATGAAACGTATGTCAAAGAACAGGTAGGCCATCACGGAGGGATGAAATTCCTTTGAATCCACAAATGACATCGCAACCTTTTGAAAACTGGGAAATAGATTTTGTAGGACCAATTCAGCCATAAGGGAAGACATGCGCGAGGTATATTATCACTACGATTGAGTAATTGAATCGTTCGGTATAAGTGCAGTCGATGAAGGAATGCATGGGTGAGAAGGCCATAAAGTTTCTATTTGAACATGTACTGGTGTGATTTGGATGTCTCAAGATCTTGATGAGTGATCGTGGTACACACTTCCTGAATGAGACAATGAGCACAATGACAAAGGAATTTCAGGTGTATCATCAAAAGAGCACAGCTTATCACCCACAAGCTAACGGGACAGTGGAGGAATTCAACAAGGTACTAGAGACTACACTTGCCAATGTATGCAATGCTCACCGAAGTGATTGGGACCTACACATACCTGCAGTATTATGGGCTCATCAGACAACGTTCAAAAGGCTAACAGGACATACACTGCTTAGACTGGTGTACGAGGTTGAAGCTATGATGCCTATGGAATACATCATGCCTAGTGTTATGCTCTTAACCTACAATACGATACTAGAATACCCAATATGTGAAGAAATATACTGAGAACATAGAACTATGAGAAATAAAAACAAGTATTTTATTATTAAGAAAGCAATGTTCACTTGCATCTTCGAGGGGGCAACCTCCAATAGGACTGAGCTCAATTACAAAATAAGACACGATGCTCCTCGAGGGGAGTCTCTATCCTTTATATAGGATTCATACATGCAATACCATGGGGCAATACCATGGTTCTTTCTAATACCATCTATCTAATACCATGGCCCATTTGCAACTAACTGTGGTCGCTTCATTAAATGTGGGTTAACCACTTACAATTATTAATATGGGCTTTATTGACTCTTTAATTAACTATACCTATTACTCGATCCTATTACATAAATAAAGGGGTTAGGGTTGGACCCTAACATGCCCTCCCCCATAAGAATAGCCTAGTCCTAGAGGCTGAAGCTGTGGAAACTGTTAAAGGATAGTAGCTAGTTGCCAAGTTGCATCTTCCAGAGAGGTGTCTTTCCACTTGATGAGGACTTCCTTGATCGTGCGGCCACGTAGGTGCTTCTCTCATGTGTCAAGAACCTATTCAGATTGCAGCCAGATTGATGCTTCTTCATCCACTTCAGGTAGACTGGTTTGAATTCTGCAATGGTTCCCACTCACTTTCTTGAGACATGAGACATGGACGACTGGATGGATTTTTGCAGTGGGTGGAAAAGCTAGCTTGTAGGCCACTTCTCCAATGTGCTTAAGTATTTGATATGGTTCGTAGAATTTTGGAGTTAATTTTTGATAACCCTTGTCTTTGAGTGATGTTTGGTTGTAGCCTCAAAAATACCTAATCCCCTTCTTGAAATTGGTGTTCTGAGCAATGTTGATCTGCCTATTGCTTCATGTGGTTTTGGGCTTGATGAAGATTCTCTCTAAGGTGGGCCAGCATGGTTGTGCGGTTCTGTAGGTGTTGGTCCACTGCTTGTACCATTGAGAATCCATTGATATAAGAAGTAGGGAAAGGAGGGAGTTGACCATGAACTGCTTCATATGGAGTCATTCTGGTGGTGGCATGATAATTGGTATTATACCACCATTCAACTAGAGGTAACCACTGTACCCATAGATGTTGCTTTTCTGAAGTGAAACACGTAAAGTAGGTCTCCAAGAATTTGTTGACTACTTTAGTTTGACCATCAGTTTGTGGATGGTAGGAAGTATTGAGTTGTAGCTGGGTACCTTGTAGCCCGAAAGAGTTCCTACCAAAAGTTACTGGTGAAGATCAAGTCACGATTAGGCACAATGGAAGTGGGCATGCCATGCAATTTGAATATTTTATCCATGAAAGATTGAGCGACCAAAGTCAGTGTAAAAGGGTGGGGTAAGGTGCAATAATGAGCATACATAGAAATTCTATCCACAACCACCATGATGACTGACTTGTTTCCTGACTTTGGAAGACCCGTAATTAAATCCATAGAAACCTCCATCTAGATTGAGGCCATGATGGGCAATGGCTGTCATGTGCCTAGGGATTTGACTATTTCTCCTTTGTGGCACTGACAGATGTCACATTTAGCTATAAAAGTAAGAATGTCCTTTTTCATGCCTATCTAGAAAAATGGTCTTCGAGTGCGAGCATATGTGCTCTGAAAGCCTGAATGTCCTGCAGTGGGAGATGAGTGCAACTCCGCCAAAATGTGGCTTTTGAGGGTGGATGTTGGTGATATTACGACTCTATCCTTGTAGCAAAGAGTCTCATCCTGCCACGAGTAGCCCGATGTGGAATTTAGATCTGCCTCTAGTTGATTAATGAGTTGGGAGAGCTAGGGATGTGAAAACCATTCCTTACGAGCCTCTTCAATCCATTCCAGAATGGGAAGGGAAATTGCGAGCAGGGTACTTTCCTCCTCAAATTGGTAGGACAATGCATCTACTAAAATATTTTCATGCCCTTTCCTATAAATTATCTCATAATAATATCCCAACATTTTGGCGAGCCATTTATTTTGTTGTGGCGAGTATGGGCTTTTCTCCAAAAAATATTTAAGGCTTTGATGGTCTGTGTGGATTTGGAAATGTCGCCCCAACAAGTATGGTTGCCAGGTATCTACTACATGTAAGATGGCCATCATCTCCTGATCATAGGTAGATTGTCCCAGATTCTTCCCACTTAGTTGTTGGCTCGTGAAGGCCAAGGGTCGACCTTCTTGCATTAAGACCACCCCAATACCCATAAGAGAAGCATCACATTCAATCACAAAAGATTTGGTGAAGTCAGGTAATGGTAAGACTGGAGTTGAACACATGGCATGTTTGAGAGCTATAAAGGCCTGTTAGGCTTCATCATTCTAGAGGAATGAATTTTTCTTCAGGAGTTGAGTGACGGGCCTAGAAATGCAACCATAATTGCTGACAAATTTGCGATAGTAGCCTGTGAGACCCAAAAATCATCTCAAGCTCTTCAAGGTATTTGGTTGAGGCCAATCCTGCATTGCTTGGATCTTTTTGGGGTCCACCCTGACACCTTCACGCCCCACAATGTGGACCAAATACTCAACTTCTTCCATGACAAAAAAGCACTTGGACATCTTGACAAATAATTAATTCTTGCAGAGTAGTAGCAAGAGTAGATCTACATGTTGAAGATGTGTGGCCCAGGTGCAACTATAGAAGAGGATGTCATCAAACAAAACAAGGACAAATTTTGTGAGATATGGTTTGAGTAGGTGGTTCATAGGGCTCTGAAAAGTGGATGGGACATTACAAAGACCAAATGGCATGACCTGGAACTCATAATGACCTTCATGAGTTCAGAAAGTAGTCTTTGGAATGTCTACTTCTTTCATGCGAATTTGGTGATAGCCCGAGCGAAGGTCGAGCTTAGTAAAGAATTGAACCCCATTTAGTTCATCTAGTGAATCATCGACAATTGGGATGGGAAATTTATCTTTGACCATCAACTTATTGAGGGCCCTGAAGTCTAGACACATATGCCATTCCCCATATTTCTTGAGCACCATGACCATCGGTGATGAATAAGGACTAATGTTGGGATGAATGACGCCTACTTCCAAGAGTTCCTTGATGAGTTCTTCAATTTCATTCTTTTGGGCGAACGGATATCTATATCGGTGCACATTTGGTGGTTGGGCCCCTAGGACCAAAGTAATGCTATGGTCATGTTCCCCTCTCGAGGGTGGAAGCTCATGAAGCTTGTCAAAGACTGGCAAATGGTTGTTTAATATCTGTTGCATCTCAAGATGAATATGAAGAGAATTGGATTCGAAGGCCTGGATGGCATTAAATTGGCTTACAACTCCATGGTGGCCCTTTTTAACAAATTTTCCATTCGATGTGAGCTGATGGTAGAGGGAGGTCCTGCCTGGAATCCGCAGAAGGTATGTGTGTGGTTGTTCTACTTAAAGCTAGTATATAACTCCTGGAAATCCATTGTGATTGGGCCAAGTGTGCAAAGCCATTGAGCTCCTAACACAATGTCGCACCCTCCCATGTGTATGGAAAACCTGTGGGTCTTTAACCGATAATCCCCCATTTGAAGTTTGACATTTTCATAGTGGCCTTCACATTTCATTGTCCCCCCATCAGCAATTTGGACCTCGAAGTTAGAAACTGCTTGGACAAAACAATGCACTGCTTCCGCGACACTTTGATAGATAAAGTTATGTGTACTGCCACTATCAATCAAGACTACTACTAGGTGATGCTTAATAAAACCTTTGATTTTGAGAGTTTAGGGAGAAGAAATCCTGACCAAAGCATGCAGCGAGATAACTGGTTCTTCAGGTACATTCTCCTGCTAGTTGTCATGTTCTTCCTCCTCTGGTTCCTCAAGTGGTGGGGCTTCCTGCGATGAACTGTGATTAGTAGCATCAATTTTAAAGAATTTGGGCTCCTTGCATTGATTCTCGGGGGAGTGTTTCTCATCACAGTAGTAACACAATCCTTGCTTTACTCTTTCTGCCATTTCTTCTGGTGACACCTTTTGAACCTTGACTATTTGGGTAGTGCTTTGAGCCTAGGTGGGGCGACCCTTGGCTATGAAATTTGGGCCAATAGACTAGGCTACTAACACACGTTCTACTTCACGAGCTATCCTACAATCATCCAGCCATGAGACAGGGTGTTGCAGTTGGACGCGGGCCTTTATGGCTTATTTGAGACCACTAACAAAACATTCCAAGTAGAACTGATCATGTAGACCTCTTATGTGGAAGGCTAGGGCTTCAAAGGTTGTAATATATTTGTTCATTGTTCCTGTCTATTCAAGCTTAGTGAGATGACCCAAAAAGTTAGATTCATGGTCAAAACAATCCATAAGAGCTTTTTTGAATGTATGGTAAGTCAAGGGCCTTCCATAGCAATGTTGATGCCATTGCCACCATTTTCATATTTCATTGTCCAAGTACATGCTACCCACACTAAGTTGAGTTGCATCATCCATGATGTGAGTCAGTGTGAAATATTGTTCCATTTGTGCTATCTATGTGGTCGGGTGAGAGCCATCAAATTTATGCATGTCCAGCTTGGGTGGTCATGGTTGGGATTGTTGGTGGGTGCCAAAGAGGTGAAGGGACTGGCTAGACTCACCCTCAATGTTTTCATTGGCAATATATGCCTGAACGCGTTCCTCCATCTTGCCCTTTGAGAGTGTTTCATTTAAGTTCTTCTGCTACAAAAATACATCTTTCAATTATGATTCAAGGTTGTCAATCTTCTCATTGGCCATAGCTTGAGCTTTAGTTTGTTCCATGCACCAATCCGATGTACTTGAAATTTGGGACTGCCCAAAATTTTTGGCACTAACAATTGAATGGTGCCACCTTGCTTAGCTCGTCGACCTGATTCTTATGGGCTAAGTATCCAATAAGCATCCCGGGGGGTCCTACAAAAATCACACCTAGGTATAAGAACCCACATAATTAGTCAAATCCGAATGGCACATCTGATTGTTGCGACGGCTACAAAACCCAAACTGCTTGATCTGGATGGCGGATCTGATGGATCTGATAGATATGAATGGATGATATGATAGATCCGAATGGAAAAATTGATTTCTTCTACTACGACAAAACCCCACTTGCGAAACCTGATCTGGAAAAGATAATGTGTGATCAACAGATAAAGAAGGGAACTATGGTCTCTAGGAGTGTCAGGTGCTACAGATCACAATAGTACTTGGCCCAATATTTTAGGGCACTAACCAAGGTGGATCAACCATACCCTTAGCCGTACAGCCCGAATACCCTATCGTACGCGTGAGTAATCTCCCTGAGTGTTGTTCTCATTGTACTGTAGTAGTAAGATGTCGACGGTTTATCTATGGCGAGGTTTCAAGGGAGCTACGAGACTTCTGATATACCGAGAGGGTGCTTGGAAGAGAGTCCGTGGGAAGTTCTGTCTAATGCACTACTACTCGAAGTGGTACCCACAGTGGTTACAAGGGAGTCCAAAAAGCATGACCACCTCTTGTATTTCCTGCTTGCATGCCTCCTGAAATCCATAGGTTTATGTGCTCAATGACAGATCTCGTGGTTTAAAGATGCCAGAACATGTCTCTAGCCAAAAAAAAATATTTTTGCTAAAAATTGGAGATCCCACCTGCCCTGGAAAGTGCTCTGATACCACATGTTATGCTCTTAACCTGCAATATGATACCAGAATACCAAATATGCAAAGAAATATACCTAGAACATCAAACAATGAGAAATAATAGCAAGTATGTTATTATTCAGAAAGCAATGTTCACTTGCCTCTTCGAGGGGGCAACCTCCAATAGAGTTGAGCTCAATTACAAAATAAGAAATGATGCTCCTCGAGGGGAGTCTCTATCCTTTATATAGGATTCATGCATGCAATAGCATGGGGCAATAGCATGGTTCTTATTAATACCATCTATCTAATACCATGGTCCATTTGCAACTAACTGTGGTCCCTTCATTAAATGTGGGTTAACCACTTAGAATTATTAAAATGGGCTTTATTGACTCTTTACTTAACTATAGCTATGACTTGATCCTATTACATAAATAAGGAGATTAGGGTTGGACCGTAACAAAGAATTTCTTTCCTTGGATGTTGATGGGGTTGACCTCTCATCTCCTTGTTGAGAATTTCATATTTTGCATTAAATTTCCTTGCCTCATCTTGTGAGCTAGATTCACCTTCAATAGATTCATGAAAACCAAGACTAGTTTTGATGGTCGGAGACATTTGACTACAAATAATATTATCCAAAATCTTAGTACTATCCTGAAATCGTAACAGTTTATCCTTTTCTTCTAATTTACCTTTTAAGATAGATATCTCAACTTGATATTTCTCTTCCTTTTATCAATATTTCTTCTTCATGATTTCTTCAACCTTTCTTCCTTCTTCCACTTGTTTCCTTAATTTGAGAATCTCATTTTATTGTTCTTCATTTGCTTGAGGTAGTTCTTCATTCTGCTTATTTGAGTTTTCAAGATCTTCTTTTAGAGAGAGGATCTTAACTTCAAGACTTTCATTGTAACTAGATCTATGTTTAAGTCTCTCGATTGTTGTTCTCTTCTCTTTTACTTCATTTCTTAATGATGTCACTTCATCTTGCATCTTTTGACATTGATCTCCCTTTTCCTTGTACTGCTTCCTTACTTTTTTTCCTTCCTCCAACTAAGCTTTTAATCTGGTAACTTCTTCCTTGAAGGCACACTCCCTCTTGTTAATAGATCTTGTTGATATATAATTTTATTTGTGAGTCTTTTAACTTATGCCTCTATATTTCTTTCACTGTCACTTTCAATATATTCAACATTCCATGAACAAAGAAAAGTATCACCAAAAGACCAAAAATTTGTACCTTATACGAAGGAAAAGTTTAAGGATGGAATTCTTTCTTGAATTTTAAAAACATTGGTGAATCTCACTAATCCCTAATATGCAAACTATAAAATGTTTATTGATATATTTGTAAAATTATTCAAATTTATAATGATTTTATATATAGTCTCTGTAAAATGTTGGCAATTTTTAAGGTAAAATAATTTCATATTCTAAAATTTGGGCGAATCATCTTTTATAAAAATTGGCAAATCTTTTTTTTTGGAAAATCATCGAAAATTAGCCCACTAGGCGAATATTAGCCCATAAAATTTTCCATGCATGATACTTCTTTTTCTTTTTCATCTTCAATTTGAGGTTATTCTGAATTTGAATACTTTATTCCACCTAATGGCCAATTTTCTCTCCTGCTACCACTGTTCCTTTCGGTTGTCTTCTTCTTCTTTAGCTTCTTTCCCTTTTTTTTTTCTACAAATATCCTTCAAGTGATCAAGCTTCTGCCAAAGGACCTATTCTGATACCAATTGTCGAAAATAATATTGAGAGCAGGGTGGGAGGTGAATCAATATTTATCAAAGTAATAAATTTTTATTTTCATACTCCAATTTATATACACTACTTCAATGAAGGTAACTTGCATGTACATGCAACTACATTTTAAAGCAACCAGCGTATATCCAACAAATTTATGATTGAGTTAATTAATCATATGCTTATCTTTAATCAATGCATCAGTACTTAATTAACGATGTAAACAATAACCATGTGCAGTAATAACATAATAAACCATCACACATAAGCAACACACATGAACACCATGTTTAAGGTGGAAACCCAATGCGTATCAAAAACTGCCTGTTGTTGTCTTCTTTTAATAGAAGAAAAACTTGTTTACCATCTTGTACTAGCTCAGACACATACCAGTACACAGGCACTCACCTATAGAAGGCTACAACCTTCTCCCGTCGTCCAGCTTCTACAGGAAGGTAGCAACAACCCCCTATCTCTTGTGATAGCCGATCTCTTTACTAGTACATAGGTGTCAGCCAATCCATTTACTAGTACGTAGGCACCGACCTACAGAAGGCTAAGACCTTCTCTCTTCCTCGAGGGATCACATTTCCTAAATTTTCAAACTGGATACTCGTGGAACACAACAGCACAATTTGAAGGCCTCGTTTCATCCAATTTTCATACTAGATCCATCAGTAACGTTGAAGTTCAAAATCAATCACCACTACAATACTACCATCAAATACATCTGCATCAACCAATCACTAAAAGTCAATCATCCATATTTCAATCAATGACAACTGAATCAATCAATCACTGAAAACCCATCATCACTGAAGCAAATCACAATCAATCAATCTGAACATTCACAACACTATCACAAGAACATAGTCAGGAAAACATAGAGAAGAACCCAGAACTCTGCAACAACAACGAGAACCAACTGCAACTTCAAACATGATATTTCATAATGTATACGCCACTTCAATGTGTCGAACCAACATGTATACTCGCTTTTATGAAAGCAAACCAGCGTACAAATTTGTAAATATTAACTTAAAACATCATAGCTATTCTAGACTTTTGTCATACCCATATCATAACATTTTCAGAATAAAACATGGGTTAGTATTTAGATCTAACTATACATGATGAAACCATCTAATGATAATTCATTTCAGGTCTTATGATCTTGATCCAACATTAGATCTCATCCATCAACATCTACTTAGGTTCATCATTAGTTCATATCAAGAAAAGTATCAGAAACCCATAACATGCATATTTTATTTTGATCTAACAACACATATTTCATTAAATTTGGAAGTATTTTATTAGAAGGCCTTCAACAAAATTCAATTTTTTTTAAGTCGCCATATTAACTTGATTCAACATTAAAATAATTTGCAAGTAATTTCAAACCAATTAGAGATCATGAATAGGTCAAACATGGGGTTGTTATGTATAACAGTATCAATACACAATAGGAGTGTGAAATCAAACTCTTAGAAGAAATTGATTTAAGCTAAATCATATTAGTATGTCAAACATCCAATAAAGATATTACAGTTATGGATAACATGCTAGATTCCTTGATGTTTAAATTTTATATCTGGTAACTCTAACCCTCTTTCTCCCAACCTACGAGGGATTTTGTGATTGAATGATGGTGATGTGAGGATCTTATTGTAAATTACAAGGATAGGTGCCCCTTGCATTGCATTGAAACTAGTCTACTAAAACCTTAGTAAAATGTTTCTGTGCTCAATTTCCTACGATGACTTTCTGCCTTTATGAAGCACTAATGAGGGGGTCATCATTCATCTTCATAGCATGCAGGAATCCACTATAAAAGTTATACATTATAGATGTAGGCATTTCAAGAAGGTTATGCACCATTGATCTATCTCCACTCAAATCCATGTACACCAAATGAGAGTTCTTAGATGCATATTCAAGTCATTCCATTCTGATGGACAATGTCACAAGTTGAACTAAACAAGACACTTTAGTGGTGACTTCTTGTAAGTAGTGGAGGCAAGGGTTTTCAAATATTAGCACAGTTGATGGTAGTGTGGATATTGATATCTCCTTGTAAACATTGTCAAAACTAATACTAGTTTGAATGTAAATTTAGTGTCAACCAATTGTATGGAAAACCATGATTGACCATTACTTTCACTAAGAAGAGAAAATGATAAGCAATTTTAATGGGGAAGAAATAAATGTGAAACATAACTCATGTATTTTAGTTGAAATTTATGTAAGTCCCCATGTTATTTAACTATTAAATACTTAATGTAAATACTTTTAAATTATCATTAAGATATTGATTTTGAAGAATAAATATGTATTAAAAGGCATTAATCTATGACACTTGATTTTTCATGTAGCCTGAATGAACCACTTAATGCAGCTTATCAATTAATCGTAAATAGTTTTGTGTAAGGTATATCTTTACTTGCACTAATAGCTTTATTTAAAAAATAAATTACATTTATAAACTTATATGAATACATATAACTAAATAAAATTCAATAAATAACTTATGAGTCTTGTTGGATTCTATGAGATTATTTTAAGTACAAATAGTTTATTTAAGATTTGAAATTTACAAAATGTTAATATTGATAGGAAAACCATGTCATATGGTGTAAAAAGTTTAAAGGCATCCATTTATGGCCCATGTCTACTTAATGCTCATGGTGATTCATTAATGCATCTTTTATTAGAAAATTCATTTTCTTTACATGTTTTTTTATTCTAGAAATAACCATTTCACATTTATACATTCATATTAAACCACATGATAGTTAAATAAAAATCAATTAATGCTTTCTTGACTTATTGACTTATATGACATGATTACATATAGGAATAATTGATTTACTAACACATAGTTAGAAAAAGTTGTCAATTCAAAATAGAATAAACCAATTAGAACTCATAAATAATTCGTTATAAATTGTTAATTTTCAAAAAAATATATTTTCTACTTACATTATGATCTATATTTCAAAAATAAATTCCATTTATACATACATACATTCTAAATATAATTTAATACATACTTGTCTTGTTGGTTTCTATGAGACTATTTCAATTACAAATAATTTATTTAAGAATTGAAATTTACCAAATGTTAATGAAGGTGGGAAAATCAAATGCCATATGTTGTATAAAGACATTTATTTATGACCCGCACCTTGAAATAACTTGAAAAATCTACTTAGCAATCATTACCAATTAATTATTCCATGTGTTGTTAGGAAGAACATTTCATATTACATTGAGTTTTATTTTGAAAAAAAAGTGCGACATTTACACACTTAGATTAAACCCCATCATATGAAAATAAAAGTCGATAAATGGCTTTATATGGACCACTTAAAACTCATTATCAATTAATTATAATTGTTTTGTAAAATATATATATTTACTTACATTTAGAGTTACATTTAAAAATTGAATCACATTCATGAACTTCTATCAATGCGTATAGCTAAATAGAATTCTTCAAGTCATATTGGATTCTTTGAAATTATTTAAACCAAAAAATAAACTATTTAAGAATTGAAATGACAAAATGCTAATATGGATTGGAAAATCAATGTCTTATGCTGCAAAAAGTTTAAATACAACTATTTTTTACCCATCTCTTTAACGAGTCTAGATGGTCCACTTAACACATTGTTAATTAATTATTCCATGTTTTATTAACAAGAGAATTTTGTTTTTCATAGAGTCTTCTTTCAAAATAATACAATATGAGATTAATACAACCTTAATAGATTACATGATAGACAAATAAAATTCAATAAATGGATTCCTTATTAAATTAAATGAGATGAGATGATTGCATATACAAATAGTTGATTCAAGAATATATGAAAAAAAAATTGGGTTAAAAATTGAATGCCCTACAATTTAACTAGTATTCACTTATGAGTCATAACCTGTTACCCTAAATAATCCACTTAATACTTATTATCACAAAATTAGAAGACTTATTTTTTGAAAAAATGCATCACTGTATATGGCTATTATAAATAACATTTATACACTCATATTAATGGACATAACTAAGTACAAGTCAATAATATAAGTACAGCTCAAGTGATATGATTTCAGTTTATTTAAAGACAAACTTATAAAAAAATGACTTTAAATAATGAAATTACATGTCGTACGGTACAAAAATTTCAATGACATAATTCATCCATGATAGTATCTAATCAAACCTTCATAACCCACTTACGAATCATTATCCTCATATATATGTTTTTTTTAAGAAATGCAAAATTATTTACAATATATTTTTATCTAAAAAATTACATATCACATTTATGCACTCATATTAGTGCATGTTATATGTAAACAATGAATAACTCACTTTGTGCCTTGTTTATTTTCAATATGATATGATTGCAGTTACAACCATTGATTACTTTAAGCATATAAATTTATGAAAACTATCAATTGAGAAATCACATATGTTATGCCTCAAAAAGATCAAATCATTTACCTATGACACTGTTAGCCTCCTGCTGCAGCAGGTTACTCATATTTCATGATTGACATTTTTACAGGCAAAATATTTCATACTTTGTATGCTGCAATGCCCCATATTTGCTAAACAGTCACCAAAGAAAAAGGCCATGAAAGAATGCTACTCAAAGTTCATCTACTGCATTCCAATTTTGAAGTGTCATTCCAGTTTTGTAGAATTTTCAGCTAAAGGGAGGTCCAAACAGCCTAATCTTGGTCTCCCTAGGTTTCAATTTCCTGTTTTAGAATATAGAGAATGAAAATCTGTCCAAACAGCTTAATCTTGGCATATTCTTAGATAGGTAGAGAATCAAAGGAGCCCAACTGCTCAATCTAGGCCCTTGGAAGAAATAAGTGTAGATGTAGATAGGAAGGCATAAAAAGAAAAAAGTTGAAATGCTGGGTCTGCAAGTCCAAGTGCACCCAAACCAAAAGAAGAAAAAATGTGAGGTAAGTAGGCTGGGTAAGTAGTTTTGAGGTTGCAGAATCTTGTTTTTTGATCAATCCTATGTTTTCAAAGTATCATCTCTACTCAGGCCACTGTCATCAGGCAGTTTCATGTGGAGGAGCTCAAATCAGGCATAACTAACTTCCCTTTCTTCCTCTTCCCTAAATCATTGACTAATTTCCCCAAAAGAGGTCAACATCTGCTTGATATCTCTTAGTTTCATCATTTTCCATGTCATTAGCCCTGGTGAAGATCTGCTTCACTGAAGGAGGGTCCATACTTTCTCTACAAAGCTCTATCTCCCCTTTGAAGCCTAAGATCGCTGAAACTTAGTGCTCCTCTTGTCATTTCCATATTAACTACTGAAATTATTATTTAACTCCCTACATTTTTCCCCATTCCCCTACTAAAACTATGTAAATAATCCCCTTATGTAAATATCCCCTCTCCTTGGTTGAAATATAACCATAAGTATTTCTCTAGGAATTACTAATTCACCTAGACTTTAGTAAGAACCCTCTTTTTGCATGAATTTCCATTCCTAGGTGTTTGGACCCCTTCCAAAACACAAAGAAACCTTGTCCAAATGGAACCCCCCCCCGGCGCATTTTCTTTGGAATTTATTAATGTTTCTTTAATAAATCACCAAGCACCGAAACCCATTAACCCGTTTCCTAAAGTCAAAACCCACCTGCGCCGTGGAAAAATTAAACTTTAACTCGCATGCTCTTTTATTAAGTCCCGCGCACCTTCGCCTCCCGTCCACCGTCGGATCATCTCCCCCAGATCTGACGGCCCTTGTTCATATCGGGCGCCCTTATGTATTGGCACATTACCACTCGATGTCCGACGGTTTTACCGTCGTACACCGGGATAGGTGGCAGCTTCCCATTGCATCGGGCCGCCCCTGACAGAAACCGCCTCCGTACCAAAGGCGGTCTAATGAACTACAAAACCACCCTTCCCTCAGGTTACAGGAGCGCCGCACTACCCCGCCACGTCGCCTCCACCTCACCCCTCACCGCCTACGCCTGGCCCACGTCACCCTGCCACGTGTCACTTCCACATCACCCCACAATACTACCACATCACCTTGCTAACGTCATATTTATACGAGAGGACCCTACTTCTAACATCATGCTAATGTCATCCACCATACCACTGACGTCATGCTGACATCAGTAGTCAAAAAACGGAAAAACGTGCAAGCGCGAAAGTCAAGCTTCGGAGCTCCAGAATGAAAAACAGAGGCAGTTTTCGATGTGCGATTAGCGCGAAGCTACGGGAAATGAGCCATATTGGAGAATCTTTAGGGAATATTTTGATTCCTTAGCCCTTTTTGCACCGAGAAGGCCCGAAAAAGCCCAATTTTGCCAATTTAAGTGTATTTGAAGACAGAGAGAGACCAGGAACAGAGATTAAAGAGTATCAAATCAAATATACAGATAAAAAGCATGTCGAAGAGTATCAGGACGTGGCAGAGACTATCAATGTAGTGGCAAAGTGTATCAGAGGAGATTTTCTCAGGGCTTGAGGAAAATCCAACATTGAAAGAAAGGCTCCAAAAGGTGAAGAAGCAGTTGAGGACACATTAAAAGCTCACCAGCGCGAATGACTGCACACTAAACTCACAAGAGATCACTGGACCAGAACTCAATGCACAGTTATGACAGAACCACTACACCAGGTCACACAGGACACCCCATCAACTCAACTTGATCCAGCTGCCTCTGGCACAACCCTAAGGACTTACTTGCATTTAATTCAAGCAACTATTATGTTTTTAAAAAGCTTTTTCCTGCAGATCTGTTTAGGTCTGTTGTAATAAATAACTTTATATATTTTGCTTATATATACCACCCTGAAAAATGGAGTAGGGGTTGGCTGGTTAGTTGCTTTATCTTTGGCAGTCCGATATTTTCCTCAAGCAGAGACTCGCACTGTAACTGTGATACTTTCTATAATCAAAGACTGCTGAAAGCATGGATTTTGAGACTGTCTGTTGTGTTTAATTGGTCGAGGAGTGACTATGGAATTCCTGTGCTTCTACATGGTTCAATAAGTGTTTCTTAACTTTGTTAGTTTTTTCATGTTTGTTTTATCATCAATCCGCCATCTAAATTGCAGAAAAGAAGAATAATTTAGGATTTGCTTAGCTGCACCTTACGCTCAATTTCTGCAATTTTTTCATGTTTTCATCAGGAATAGTTATGAACATGCATACTTAAATGATCTTGTTTACGTTGTTTCTTTCACATATGAATGATAGTTTAGGAATTCTTAACTTCTCCTAAACAACCATTCATACACTTCTCCTCCCTGTTAGTTTGATGAAATATTCTTAATTGCCTTTCATCCCTGACCATCATTCCATCCTTTCAGCAAAATTGATAATTGTCTCATGTGTGGCTGTCCCGCTCCATAATTCTCTTGTGACCAAGAAAACGCAACAGCAAGCCTTAATCCATGACTCCATGCCCAATGGTTTGAAACTTATCACACTTTAACTTGCCTCTCAGCTTTGGAATTTTCTTCCTTACATGCATCTTCCATCCAAACAAAAAACCAACACCCCTGAACCCAACAACTAGCCCAAAATCATCATCAACAAAGTTAAATCATTAAGAGAGAGCCCTCTCTGATTGCAGGTGGGCTAGAACCTGCAATCCAAAGATTGGTTTGTGGTTACCTTGGCCGTATCCCTTCAGGAGGTTAGGGACAACCTGAGTGATAACATAACGGCGACTCCACTGGGGAACTCCTCAGATAATCTCACAAATCCAGTTTGAAGCTCCACAGAGGAAGAAACCGACCTTTAAAAGTCTCGGTCAACCTGCGTTTTTAGAAAAAATTTCTCAAAAAAAAAAAGTTAGAAGCTGGCTCCTAAGAAGAAAACGCGTCATACAAGATCAAACCCTGATCCTAATCACCCAGCTGCTTTTGAAAATCCGAATTTAATCCCTAAGATCATTAGAAAACAAAAGCAACAAGAAGACCCAATTGCTTCGAGTCCTGAAACAGTGAAGCCAAGCGGTGTTCCAACCCATGTCAAAGTTCTATTTCGGTCAACCCCAAGTTCCCCTGGTTCATCATCACCTTCTCCAAGCAGCTCTTCTACACCTCCATCCTATACTCCTACTACCACAACTACTCCTTCTACCCCGGTTGTTCCTGTTATCCTAGTTTCCCCAGTTTTTCCACTTATCTCCATTAACATGGCTAATAGATATGCGTCCTTACAGCTGCCTGCTAATCCCGGGGCTGTGCCTTAGGACTACCAGACAAAAATTACCTATTTTGATGGCACAAACTACTGCACAGCCCTACAACATACAAAGAAAATGCAGGATTAATTTGAGAGTTATGAGATTGATGATGACAGTGTGAGAATGAAGATTTTTGTTCAAAGTTTGACCGGTGATGTCAGAACCTGGTTTAGGGCACTTACACCCAATTCCATATTAAATCCTGAAGCCTTATACCAGACATTTATTAACAGATGGGAG
>APFE030532716.1:0-15120 GCA_000404065.3 Pinus taeda
CTCTTCTTGCAGGTCTACAATATTACAACAGAAACCCTAGATGATATTCTCTCCATGAATAGATTTCTCAAAAGGGAGACTCCTATCACTTCCTTGCTCGGTTGCCTTGAGTGAAGTCCTTTCCTGAACTTGATCACCCTTTTACTACTACAAACTTTAGTCTATCCTTGCCAACTTTCAGACCTACAATCCTCCAATGATGACGCTCTCTTTCGCTATCTTCTCTTTCTCCTTCGTTGATCTAGAGACTCTTTCTCACACTTCTTCTTAGACTTGCTTCACCGAATTGCTTGCTTCCAAATGAGGTCGAGTATGGGTATATATACTTGTTTGTCCATGGCAGTTAGGCTGACATGATCTCTTGGAGTAGGCTGACTTCACCTTTTAGATTTATCTCTTCATTGTAGGTTGAGTTGAGTGAGGGCTAGTGACAAGGTCTTGGAGTGTTACTTACAAACACAAGTATGAATCTTTATAATGTCTAACATGCCTTCATTACATGACAATGACACTTTAGAATTTTATGACTAGATGAAAATGTCCCTAAGGGATCTCAATGGGAGCCTCAACTAAAAATAAAATCTCTTGCTCATGAAACCCATGATTCAAGCACTCCAATGATTTTATTTTTCTTCTTTACATTTCCTACATAAAATAAAAACTATATGTCATTATGAAGACCGAACCTAGTTACACTTTTCACCAAGCTATCCTTCTTCCTCTTCTTCCTTGAAATTCACACTTTTTCTAGCCCCAGAAGTTGCAGATAGAACTTCTTGTGTGAAAGTGAAAAAAGAGGCCCAGCTACTTTCTTTATATAGCGATTCTGCTGCTCAGATTTAAGTCGACTTGTCCTGTTTGAGGCTGACTTGGTGGAGGCCTAGAAGACTTATTGTAATAGAAAATAAATTTATTTCTTGACAAATAATTCCCAAGAAGGGTTCTTTACATTATGACATAGATAAAGACACTTGACATAAACCTTAGAAGCCTATAATGGAGGCTTTTGACCTAAAAATAATTGACCCAAGCATGAAATCCATTCTTCAATAAGTCAATTTTAATAATAATAAAATTTCATTTTCTTTCTTTTGACAACTACAATATGTTGTGACTTAAATACATTTATGAAGACCGAACCTAGTTACATTATTCAACAAAAACCCATCAATCCTTTCCTTATAGATTCAAGAGAAATCCAAGTCAAATACAATGCAATAACTAGTTCCTTCCATTGCTTAAGTCATCATGTTCTTCCCATTAGATGCCATCAAACTATCCTCAAGGAGTCAAATATATGTCTTCAAGAGGCCTGGACATTGTTTATTATTCCAATCTAATGCATAGATAATACCATAGTCATCTTTTCATGAACCAAGATTTAGAAGTTCAGATATACTAGCCTCAGAATTCAGGCTTGTGTGCCATTATATTCTTGGACCTGTGTGTCTTAGAGTTTCATACTGTGTGCCATCAAATTCTTAGAGTAGTGTTCCTCAGAGCATGTATTGCAAAACTCAGATAGACTAGGCTTCTTTTGCTTCATAATTCAAACCATATTACCTCAGAACTTTTGACTATTTATCTTTAGAAGACCATCGAACTTCCACAGATGATGCACAAACTTATTCCCAAATGAATGAGCATGCTGACCTATATATGGTGTTTTCCATGCCTGCTGAGCCAACTTGTCAGGAGGGCCGGCTTGGCAATATGGAGGAAAAAGATCACTTAATTTTTTATTTTATTTTATTTTTGTCCAAATGAGACCTAATATAATTTAAATTATCTTTAAGATAAATAAATCATTTTTCATGTAATTATAAAGACTGAACCTAATTACAATTTCCAACATTCAGATCATTTATCACAAATGCACATAATTAATCCTCATCATCAATATTTGGAAAATGTAAAAATGTTAATTTTACATTTTCTGTAAAATTACATGAGGTGTTTTCCAATCCTTTATATAAATAACTATCTTTAAAATAAGATATGAATTTCACTTTATATGGAAATAATTTGATAATCTCAATTTCTAAAAAAAATGATGGTGGTTGAATAGTAATGTTAAATGAAACAATTGCCCATGTTCTTTACTCTTTTTTCAAGTGTAAGTGACCAGATTGGTGTTGTTCCTTGATATTTGGTATTTGCCATACTCTTAATGCTTTTTATCTGCATGAACACAGCAGTGTGAGGTTTGAATCAATGTGGAGCAAGACGGTCCCCATTTCCATTTTAAATATATTTCTGATCTTAATCTGGCTAAAAATCTAATGGATATTATAGTTCCACGGTAGTCCACCGATACAGAAATTCTGCCCCTGGAATCTTAGCCCTGTCTGAGTTCCGCAGTTGGAGAGATTCTGCACATCGGATTTTAGCCATATATATAAAGGCAGTTTTGTTTTGTTTTGTTTTTTTTTTTAATTTCTACAAACCCTAGATGCTCGGATAAGTGAATCAACTTAAAATATAACGCCAGCCGAATTCCAATCACTCAGAGATAGCAAAAAATAACACTTCAAAACATACCTTCAACCATTATCCAGAAATAATATTCTTCCACCTGCGATTTTTAAGCAAAGCTTAGTACATTATATCTATGGGGTCGAAAGAGTGTCCAGGATTCTAAGATGTAAAAAGCTGTTCGTATCAGCCAAAGTAATCTATCTAGACGATACGAGATCCTTCCACAAAAGAGTAGCCATTTTTAACTGGAACCAAATTTAGCCCTCTGCAGCCGAGCAAATGATGCTTTCCAAAACGCTGATTTTATTTATGTACTAAAATTGGTACATCTGGACAACATAAACTTGAGGAAAGTTATCAGAAATATAAATTGTCACAAATTGCCGTGACAGGAGCTTGTCGATGTCAATATCAGACTAAAACATAATCCAAAATAAAGATATAAGTAGAGATCATTATCAAAAGTGACCAAACAATAGAAAAATAAAGCTCTAATACCCAATGAAGAAAACAAAAATACTCTGAATTATAATAAACTCTTTATCGTCATCCATTTCAATCTTGTTTAAAATTTTTATCATCATCCATTTCAATCTTGTTTTTCTATTGGACTGTTTAAACTAATTCTTTTAACTATAACAATATTGCTATTATCAGACTTTTTAGCTGATATTTTAATTTTTTTTGGTTCATTTTAATATATTTGATTCCTCTCAGCTAATCTTTTGAATTTTCCTGTTTATTTTAACATATTTGATTCCTCCAGCTCCCTGACTAATTTCATCTTTTTTTAGCAGCATTTCCAGGTTCTAACAGTACCTCATGTTTTAAGCTTCAACTAACGAGTAGTAGATGTCCAAAATACATATAGATCAGGAACTTGAGTAATTTATCTTTTATTGCCAACATTCCGCATGAATGCATTCAACATGTATAGCGCAGCGGGATGAGACACCGATGAAAACTGTTGAGATTTTCAGTTTTCATAAATTAGGCAAAAATCTCAAGTGTGTGACAACAATAGGGTTTGTTGCTATATTAGCTCTATTTTGTTGGGAAAGAGTTAATGTATCCTATATTTGTTATGAGAGGATTTATGAGTCAGTTAGATTCTCTTGGCTATAAAATATATGCCCGTACAGATATTGGATGAGTTAGTGAGTGTGAGGAAATAATTATTTTGTAATCTCCTGATTAATAATAAGATTGCCGATGCCTTTGTTTGGTGGACGTAGCCCAGATTGGTTGGGTGAACCATGTTAAATCATTGTGTTTATGTGTGTATGTTTTTATACTGTATTTTGTCTTTCAGTTTCCGCTGTGCGTTGTTATGCTTCAACAATTGGTATCAGAGCGTGTTGGAGCGAGTGCGTGCAAGTGAACGGATCGCTGTAGGTGGAGTTTTTCCGCGTTTTGGCGATTGGCGCGGGTTCTGATGAAACAGTCGCGCCAGAAATATCCAATGAATGGATTGGAGCGGCTAATAGGGGAATAACAGTGCCAATCTGTGCGGATCCGACTTAATTAATCGTGTCAGGGCGCCCAGATCCCGATCGACGCAGATCCGAGGGGAAAAGTCGCGCCAATCGGCCCTTTACTCAGAGCGATTTTGTTTGCGGCGCGGATCGTTTGTTGTGTTGATCGTGCCAGAGCGCCAACTGAGAATTGTGTTGAGTGCTCGTTTTGAGATTGAGAAGTTTAATGGCAAAAACAATTTCGAGATCTGGAAGGTGAAGATGTACGATCTGCTTGTCCAACAAGGTGTGGCAAAGGCATTGATGGGTAAATCCAAACAGCCTTATAACATCACAGATAATGAGTGGGCCGAGATGGATGAAAGAGCAGTAAGTGCTATTCGACTGTGTTTGGCAGATGATGTCTTGTTTAATATCGTGTCAGAGACAACAGCTGCTAGTTTGTAGACGAAACTGGAGAAACTGTACATGACCAAATCCTTAACCAATAGGATTCTCCTGAAGCGACAGTTGTACAGTTTGCGAATGAAGGAAGGTATATCGATTGCTGATCATTTGAATGCTTTTAATACTCTTCTGGTGCAATTACAAAGTATAGAAGTAAAAATTCAATCCGAGGATAAAGCTATTACTTTATTGTGCTCGTTGCCCAAGTCATGGGATCATTTTGTTACTTCTATAATCTTATTCATCAGAAAACCATGAGTTTGATATGTAGTTGCATCTTTATTATCTGAAGAAACAAGGAGAAGGTCGCATTTAGAAACCTCTACATCAGAAGCAATGATGGTTAGAGGTCGTTCTAAAGAAAGACGCTCCAGTAGGCCGAGCGACTCACGTTCAAAGTCGAAAGGGAGGAAGAGTAAGGTAAAGTGTTGGTTTTGTGGCAAATCGGGGCATTTGAAGAAGGACTGCTGGGAGCGACAACAACAAACTTCTAAAAAAGATTCTTCAACAGAGAAGAAGGAGGCAAATACGAAAGATACAGGTTTGGCATCTGGTTCAGGTATGAGTGATGAAGTATTATAAGTTAATGTGTCAAATCATGATCAACATTGGTTGTTAGATTTCGGTGCATCAAACCACATGTGTATTCATAAATAATGGTTTAAGACATATAAATCAATTAATGATGGAGTTGTGTACATGGGTAATGATGTAACATGTAATATTGTGGGGATTAGGAGTATACAACTGCAAATGTTTGATGGGACAACTAAATGTTAACTGATGTGAGGCATGTACTAGATTTAAGAAAACGATTGATTTCATTAGGAACACTTGATTCAAATGGATATAAAACTGTAATTCAATGTGGAGTAATGAAAATTTACAAAGGTATTTTACTAGTTATGAAAGTTAAGAAGGTAGGAAATCTATTTCAGTTAGAACGAAGTACAGGGTCAAATTATGTGTCTATGGTGTCTGAACATGATAGTAATTCCATTCACTTATGTCATCAAAGATTGGGGCATATGACTGAAAGACGGTTGAAAATTTTGGGTGATCGCAAGTTACTTCCAAATCTAACGTCTGGAAAGTTAGATTTCTATAAGCATTGTCTGTTTGGAAAGAAAAATAAACAAAAGTTTAAAATAGGCAAACATACTAGTAAAGGAATACTTTATTATATCCATTCAGATGTTTGGGGTCCAGCCCCTACAACCTCATATCCTGGCTCATCATATTTTGTATCGTTTATTAATGACTATTCTAGGAAAGTGTGGGTCTACATGTTGAAAAGGAGGCCTGATGTTTTTTTCAGTTTTCAAGCAGTTTAGAGCATTGTTAGAAAACAACACTGGTAGAACAATAAAATGTTTAAGAACTAACAATGGTGGTGAGTTTACTTCCAAGGAGTTTGACAGCTATTGTAGGGATGCAGGGATCGAGAGACACAAGACCATAGTTTATACTCCTCAGCAAAATGGAGTTTCTGAACGCATGAATAGGACTCTTCTAGAGAGAGTAAGGAGTATGTTGAGTAACGTTAGGTTGCAAAAGGAGTTGTGGATGGAAGTGGTGGAAACAGCTTGTTATCTGATAAACCGATCTCTATCGACGGTGATAGGCTGCAAGATTCCTAAAGAGGTATGGATTGGTCACCCTTGTGACTATTTTAAACTCAGAGCGTTTGGTTGTGATGCATATGCTCTAGTGCCTAAACATTAGCGAACTAAATTAGATCCAATGTCTAAAAGGTATATCTTTGTTGGGTATGGTGTTGGAACAAAGGGATATAGATTGTGGGATCCTACTAACCACAAAATCATCATCAACAGAGATGTAAAGTTTAATGAATACACTCTTGTACAGTTAGATATAGATAGTAGATTGAAACATGATGATGTATCTCACTTTCAGCACATTCAGTTTGATAGCATTTTTAATGATACTCATGATGACCATAGTTCAGATACTAGTCATGAACAGGTTTTAGAATCGGAACATGAACGGGGTTCAGGTATAGTTCATGAACATGTCTCAAATACTGATCATTAAAAAGTTCCTACAAATGGTAGTCAGCCAATCAAGGAAGCGCCAGAAACATCCTTAAGGAGGTCGACAAGAATCAAACGGCCACCAAGAAGGTATGATGATTGTGACTTCTAATTTTCATATTTATATGTGTGCACGTGCATCTCAATTACATGAACATGGAATGGTTGACACTTCTCCCTCAAATGTTTTAATTATAATAGTCATTATACTTTCAATTTCTTTATATATATGCATTCAAGCATGTATGTATTAAATCTTGCAATATTTTACTTAAGGTAGAAATTTAAATATTTTACTTCACATTGAATTTTCTTTTATTATTATTTCTTTAAATAACATGCATAAAATTCATGTTGAATAATAAATAAATTCCACCCCTCTCCCTATACTGTGATGGTTAAAGCATCGATAAAGGAAATAAGAGATTCTTATTTTCAATGAAATTCTCTTTTTATCTCTCTATATATAAAGTTGACATAATTTTTTTTTAATTAACAAAATCATTGAAATATTGTAGTCATGACACGTATTGAAATACATTTTCTAGAAGAGAATTGTAAATTCATAAAGGAGTTATGCATATTTATTCTACTGGTTTCAAAAAGGAACTTTTGGTTGTGTTGAGAAAATTTTCCCTATTTTTATTTCTTTATTTAAAGAATATTCATATTGAAATTTTTATTTATGTTTAGTAATTACTTTCATATTAATAATATTTTTTAAAATACATGCGTGCATTATATGGTGCATATGTATGTGTGTGTTTTTGTAATGGATTATGTTATGTATGTGAGTGTGTTTGTAATAGATAATGTTACATAACTTCACATAGTGACAAACATTGCCTCTTCTTGCAAAGAAATTGAAATTTATTTACATCATAATGTGAGAATCGTATTATAATATTTGATTGTGATGAACATTACTGTATGATGTTTTATATAATTTTTCATTAATGCCAAGGTCTATCCAAATGAAAATAGAAAGTTACATATTTAAATAGCGTAGTTTGAAATATTGTGTTTGGATTTTTTTTCCAAGACATTTCTAGTCATATAAGTAACGTCATCCACCTCCTCACTTTTGAGAAGTAAGAATTTTTAGAATATTCACTATACATTTTTCAATTTCACAAGCAAGTCCAGCTAGTTGATAAGTCGATCCAACTACTAGAAAGGTCGCCATATTGTAGATCTTGAATGCATTATAATTTACAAGTGAGAAGGAGCAACTCAATAATTTGGTTCAGACCTGTTCAAGTAAGAAAAGAAAATAATAAATTATAAGGTTCATAGCTCATGAATAATAAGTGAGGAGATTATTTGGAGAGACTTTGTGGGGTCCAAGGATTTTGGCCACATTTTTGAATTTTTTTTGCCTCATTTCGGAAGAAAAAAAAATGGTTTATTTTGGAAGGATTGTTTACCAACTTTTAGAAGGATCTGATCCATAACCATTTAGCATCTCCATCATTGAATCATCCATCTCTATCAGAGATACTTCTTGGATCAAGGCTTCAGTCTAGGTCAGATGAATTAAATTTGGGATATGAGACGTAATTTCTTGAATATCTGCAAATGTATGAAGCGGGTTCCATTAAAAGGGAGTGATAATAGGAGAGGAGTTAGTGTTTTAACTCAGTATGTTACACAAAATGTTCCAGATCTTGAAAGGAGAGGGAAAATATCTTGTTATTATGTAGGTATTTCATCATTGCTTTATCCAAGTCCAATCAACTTGTTGATTGCATTCAAAAGTCAATTTCAAGTTTGAATCTTCTCCCATTCTAGTTCCAAGTGCCTACCATAGGCTCATTGGAGCATCCCTTTGGACATTATTGTGGTGATGTTCATTAATAATAATATAAAGAGTATTGAAAACGTTAAGGGTAGAAGGTTATTAAAAAGTTTATAATCATTGATATATAAAAATGTAGAATATATTTGGTACGTTATTATGGTGATATTCATTAATAATAATATAAAAATTATTGAAAATGTTAAGAATAGAATTTTATTTTAAGTTTATAAACACTGGTATATAAAAGTGTAGGATAAAAATTTATTTAAAATTTTATCGACTGCACTAAGAAATCTATAAAATATTTATAAATAATATAAAAATTAGATACTCTTATTAGAATCTAATTATTATAAACATAATTTAATAAATAATTCATTTCCTAATAGGAAGGTAGGAAAATTTAATAAATTTTAAAAAATGCTTATATAAAATAACCCAAGGTTATACCCTAAATTTTTCAAAATTAAAATCAAAGCTGCATTTGTAATAGGAAATCGATTTAGATCAATGTAATAGTGGGGATAATAGGCAAGTGATTGAGATCAATGTTCATGCACAAACAGGAGTGTAGAGTATGGAGTGGAGATGATAGAAACATGAGGACGGAGCTGTGCAGAATTTCTATGAAGGAGTTGGTGTGAGTCGATATGTTCTCAAAGTGTGGATTCACCAAAGTTCAAACAACAATATGACCATGGCTAATAGCTATATTTCGCCCTCCACCTCCCATAGAGTTTTGCTTCCTCCAGCTTCCAATTATCGGAGCTGCCCGCAATAATTTTATATTTCTATATATGGGCATGGATGAGTCCTAATTGATTAATTATTTCAAAATTATTTTTATGTTCCTTTGTGATTTTGTTCTTCAGATTCTCTTTGTGTTTCCCAATTTATAGAATACAACAAAGTTTAGCTTTCACTGACTAAGTGGAACAAAACCACTTCGGCGGGATCTTTTAACAATGTCTTAATGGAAATTTAAGAGATACTTGTCAATATGCCAAGAAGATCTTAACATTAATTAAGATATTTAAATAAATTTATCATAATCTAAATTTCTTACTTAGACAGCTGAATAAGACCACAACTATAATAAGGCTTGCCAAGAACAGATGGTCATTGCTTAGCAGTGTTGTCACTTAAGCACAATCCAGCCAATTGCAAAAATTAAGACAAACAAAGACTAATTGAGAAGAGGAAAGGTCACACAATCCACCATACCCATTGTATTCCTAGGATTATCATCAAATGGGTAGATTGGAACTATAAATTTTAGTACAATTTTTTAATTTTTAGAAGATTTATGAATCTCACTCAACTTTCAATTTGAATTTTTGGATTTTAATTTCTAGGTATCATTGTAGTATATTTTGTTTTTTATTTTTAATGCATAGTGTTCCAATTCTCACTCAAAGGTAGTATGATGAGCTTGTCATGCAATACTCATCATTAATATTTTACATATATTCAATATTACTTTCCCTCTCATAATCTTTTTCTTGACGAATCTCTACATTTCTTTGAGTTAGTGGTCATGTGACAACATCACATAGAACTAAAAATACAACCCTATACATTACAAAAGATTCAAACATTTTGAATCAAGCTAACAAATTGTATCTTTCTAAAGAATTAATTTTTTGTGTTAAAATTCATAATCAATCGTACAAGTTGGAAGAAATGACATTAGAATTATAAATTATGCTCAAAGAAACGTTCAAATAATTTAGATATATTCACTATGTTACAACAACTAAAAATGTATTTTCAATAATTTAATATTAACTTCAATAATGCCAATATATACTTAAAATAATATATAATAAGTTTCTATAAATATTTTTTTTCACTAATTAAGATGATAGACGTACCTATTTTAACTTATGGATTTCAAGTTGAGGATTCTTTATCTTTTAATAAATGAATAAACAATATTTGATTTCAAGAGAATTTTATTCCTCTTGTACACCATCAAAGGTTTGATATGAAAGTAGATGAACTTGTTTTCATTTTCAAACCAAAGAATAGAATAATAAATTTAAATATTGTCGATTTCTTCATATGTTAACTAGATTGCACCCATTATCTCAATTGGAATCAAATCCTTTCTTTTGTTACCTTCAATAGTTCCCTAAGTTCTCTTTCTTGCTTGTTACTAAACGTAATTCCAAATTTGTGTTTGTCATAGAGAAATATATTTCTTGGAAGGAAAATCATATATCTTCATTCATAAATATATGTGGTCATGTCATGTGTACTTTAAATAAGTACAAATTATTTTGATAAACTTGAAAGCCTAAAATATATATCACTTAAATGAATCTATAGTTGCCATTAGTTTCACTTTGTGTAACAATTGTTGAGATTTCGTGTTTCATTAAAATAGGCCAAAATCTCAGTGTGTGACAACAATATGAATTTGTTGCTAGATTAGCTCCAGGTTGTTGGGAGAGAGTTAATGCATCCTATATTTGATGTGAGAGGATTTATGAGGCATTTAGATTCTCTTAGCTATAAATCAGATGTCCATATGGATTGTTTTGGGTGAGAGTTTGTGAGGAACTTGATTAATTTTGTAATCTTCTGTTTGATTAATAAAGAATTGCCGATGCCTATGTTTGGTGGACGTAGCCCAGATTGGTTGGGTCAACCACGTTAATTTTTTATTTCTTCTATGCATGATTTAATTACTGTGTATATATCTGTTTCGTTGCTTCACACCTTGCCTCTAACAAATGGTATTAGAGCAATGTTTGAGGTGAATTGCCAACATGAAAACCAGAGAACATTGCTGCATGGAGGTCGTTTGTTCCACCTGCGTGGAGGTCGATTGTTCTCTGCATGGAGCGTATCTGCGTATGTCCACTGGTGCTGATGCGTGGAGCATATCTGCATCAGGAGGATTGCTGCGTGGTGTATTGGAGCAGCTTCTACGACTACGAAATCTCCTCGACGCCCTTTTATGGCAACCAGTCCCGCAGGATAATTTGTGTATAATTTTGTTGATTGCTGGTGGTGTGTGCTGGTGGTGCATGGCAGCAACAAAAATGCATCGGTTTACTTCTTATGGCCATGGCGATGGGGGGTATTCATGCCCGATGCGGAGTGATTGAAGGGCGCATGTAATTCCTGGTGCTGGTGTATTACAAAGCTGTTGGTGCGCTGAGTGGAGGTATTTAATTCATTGTTGCGTGGAGGTGGTATTCAATTTATTTCTGGTGCGTTGCTGGAGCGTTGGTGCCTGGTGTTGCGTGGAGGTGGAGCGCACTTGATTGCCAGAGGCATGTTGGACTGCTGTCCAACCTGCGCGGAGGTATTTTTTGTTTTCTAAACCTACGTTGAAACCATGTGTGGAACTGCGCGTTAAGCTGGTTTATTCATTGCGTGAGGGTGTTGTGTTAAAATAAATAGATGCACACCTTTGCCTCTAAGCGTAGTCAATCTGCAGTCGTTCTATTTACATTAAGGTTGGATTTTTTAGAGCTTTGTCCTTGTCAATGCTTGTTGGGTGTGGCATCTTAGATCTGGATTTGATATTTTATTGGCCACCGTTGTTGATTATATTGACACTGATATGCACGATTTGAAAGAATCAATTGCATCGGTAATAAATATTGGGTCGAGTCGCGGATTTGTTTGAAGAGCCAACTGGGTTGTGGTGTGCTGATTTTGAGTATCCCTTTTTGTTGTGTGTTGTGATATATATTTGCCACAAATTGTAGAATTGGTACAATTTGATACTCAGTTTTTTATGTATTGTAATTCACACAAAAAATAAGTTTGTAAGTTTTTTAAAAAACAAAGGCAGTGTAATATAAGGCATACACAGTTTTTTTATTATTAATTGTTGGTATTTAAAAGATGGATTTTCGAGATTATTGTGTCTTTTGGTTGATAAAAAATGGCGAAAACTCAGAGTGCCCGGTTTGAAATTGAGAAGTTTAATGTAAAAAATTATTTCGAGATCTGGAAGATGAAGATGTACGATTTGCTTGTCCAACATGGTGTGGCAAAGGCATTGTTGGGAAAATCCAAACAGCCTTACAACATCACAAATAATGAGTGGGCCGAGATGGATGAAAGAGAAATAAGTTCTATTCGACTGTGTGTAGCTGATGATGTCCTGTTTAATATAGTGTCAGAGACAACAACTACTGGTTTGTGGACGAAACTCGAGAAACTGTACATGATGAAATCCTTAACCAATAGGATTCTCCTGAAGCGACAGTTGTACAGTTTGCAAAAGAAGGAAGGTACATCGATTGCTGATCATTTAAATGCTTTTAATACACTTCTTGTGCAATTACGAAGTATAGAAGTAAAAATTCAATCTGAGGATAAAGCTATTACTTTATTGTGCTCATTGCCCGAGTCATGGGATCATTTTGTTACTTCTATAAGTCTTAGTTCATCAGAAACTATTGAGTTTGATGATGTAGTTGCATCCTTATTATTGGAAGAAACAAGGAGAATTTTGCATTCATAAACCTCTACATCAGAAGCTATGATGGTTAGAGGTCGTTCGAAAGAAAGACGCTCCAGGAGGCCGAGCGACTCACGTTCAAAGTCGAAAGGGAAGAAGAGTAAGGTAAAGTGTTAGTTTTGTGGCAAATTAGGGCATTTAAAGAAGGACTGCTGGAAGCGACAACAACAAACTTCTAAAGTAGATTCTTCGACAGTGAAGAAGGAGGCAAATATGATAGATACAACTTCGACATCTAGTTCAGGTATGAGTGATGAAGTATTATCAGTTAATGTGTCAAATCATGATCAACATTGGTTGTTAGATTCTGGTGCATCAAACCACATGTGTATCCATAAAGAATGGTTTAAGACATATAAATCAATTAATGATGGAGTTGTGTACATAGGTAATGATGTAACATGTAATATTGTGGGGATTGGGAGTATACAACTGCAAATGTTTGATGGAACAACTAAAATGTTAACTGATGTGAGGCATGTACTAGATTTAAGAAAACATTTGATTTCATTAGGAACACTTGATTCAAATGGATATAAAACTATAATTCAAGGTGGAGTAATGAAAATTTACAAAGGTATTTTACTAGTTATGAAAGTTAAGAAGGTAGGAAATCTATTTCAGTTAGAAGGAAGTACAGGGTCAAATTATGTGTCTATGGTGTCTGAACATGATAGTAATTCCATTCACTTATGTCATCAAAGATTGGGGCATATGAGTGAAAGACGGTTGAAAATTTTGGGTGATCGCAAGTTACTTCCAAATCTAACGTCTGGAAAGTTAGATTTCTATAAGCATTGTCTGTTTGGAAAGAAAATTAAAAAAAAGTTTAAAATAGGCAAACATACTAGTAAAGGAATACTTTATTATATCCATTCAGATGTTTGGGGTCCAGCCCCTACAACCTCATATCATGGCTCGTCATATTTTGTATCATTTATTAATGACTATTCTAGGAAAGTGTGGGTCTACATGTTGAAAAGGAAGCTTGATGTTTTTTTTAGTTTTCAAGCAGTTTAGAGCATTGGTAGAAAACAACACTGGTAGAACAATAAAATGTTTAAGAACTAACAATGGTGGTGAGTTTACTTCCAAGGAGTTTGACAGCTGTTGCAGGGATGCAGGGATCGAGAGACATAAGACCATAGTTTATACTCCTCAGCAAAATGGAGTTTCTGAACGCATGAATAGGACTCTTCTAGAGAGAGTAATGAGTACGTTGAGTAACGTTAGGTTGCAAAAGGAGTTGTGGATGGAAGCGGTGGAAACAGCTTGTTATCTGATAAACCAATCTCTATCGACGATGATAGGCTGCAAGATTCCTAAAGAGGTATGGATTGGTCACCCTTGTGACTATTTTAAACTCAGAGCGTTTGGTTTTGATGCATATGCTCTAGTGCCTAAACATTAGCGAACTAAATTAGATCCAAAGTCTAAAAGGTATATCTTTGTTGGGTATGGTGTTGGAACAAAGGGATATAGATTGTGGGATCCTACTAACCGCAAAATCATCATCAACAGAGATGTAAAGTTTAATGAATACACTCTTGTACAGTTAGATATAGATAGTAGATTGAAACATGATGATGTATCTAACTTTCAGCACATTCAGTTTGATAGCATTTTTAATGATACTCATGATGACCATAGTTCAGATACTAGTCATGAACAGGTTTCAGAATCGAAACATGAACAGGGTTCAGGTATACATCATGAACAGGTCTCAGATACTGATCATTAAAAAGTTCCTACAAATGGTAGTCAGCCAATCGAGCAAGCGCTAGAAACATCCTTAAGGAGGTCGACAAGAATCAAACGGCCACCGAGAAGGTATGATGATTGTGACTTCTAATTTTCATATGTATATGTGTGCACGTGCATCTCAATTACATGAACATGGAATGGTTGACACTTCTCCCTCAAATGTTTTAATTATAATAGTCATTATACTTTCAATTTCTTTATATATATGCATTCAAGCATGTATGTATTGAATCTTGCAATATTTTACCTAAGGTAGAAATTTAAATTACTTCACATTGAGTTTTCTTTTATTATTATTTCTTTAAATAACATGCATAAAATTCATGTTGAATAATAAATAAATTCCACCCCTCTCCCTATACTGTGATGGTTAAAGCATCGATAAATGAAATAAGAGATTCTTATTTTCAATGAAATTCTCTTTTTATCTCTCTATATATAATGTTGACATAATTTTTTTTTAATTAATAAAATCATTGAAATATTGTAGTCATGACACGTATTTAAATACATTTTCTATAAGACAATTGTAAATTCACAAAGGAGTTATGCATATTTATTCTACTGGTTTCAAAAAGGAACTTTTGGTTGTGTTGAGAAAATTTTCCCTATTTT
>APFE030532725.1:0-25331 GCA_000404065.3 Pinus taeda
CCTCCAGCTATGTGCTATGGCCTGCGGCCTAGCAACAACTTGTTGTAGCTTTCGGCCTTCATAAATGTTATCCAAACAATCCCAAAGAGCAACATTTATCTTGCTCATGAACTCGACCTAGCTGCCATGAACCTCGGCCTTAGAAATAACAATATATTATCCCAACAGACCCTTGTACCTTAGCTAACTCGACTTCTAGCACAAGTTTCAGACCCTTCTTCTCACGCTGTCCAAGACTCCTTTCTTTGTTGCGGCTAGGGCTTGAGATCCTTCTTTCCACCAAGTCCTCTTGAAGAAGACATACCCAAATAAGTGGAGAGAAATATCATGAGATGAGATGATTGAAATAATGACTTGAGGTCTCCTCCTTTTACATGCAACGTTGAGGATGAACTGGGGGTGCCTGTTTTGCTTGCTGGCCAACCTGACAATTTGTCCATAATACAAAGAAATTCATATCTTCATTTTTACATGTTGGAATCAGATGATCTTTAGATCAATCCTACACCTCTTGGAGAGAGGAAGCCAAGAAAAATATCAGCTATCATAAATAAGGTGACCCATATGGAGTTTAGCACTAGTTGCCAATTTTAACACCCAAGCTACACAAATCAACAAGATGAAGACAAAATTCAGATCTTTTCTTCTTCGTTTGACTTTTTTATTTCTTGAAATGAGATAGACTTTCTCCTCTCTTGATTTCACTTCTTTTTCCCTTACTCTAATTGTAGATTGAATGTTCTTAATGATGTGTATCAAAAAGGTTGAATGCTCTGCTTATATATAGTCTTTGTGTGTGAGGTAGAGTCCCTTCAATGAAGCTAAATTACTGGAGATGGAGCCGACTTGGTAGAGAAGACATTTTACATTTTTGACATAAAAAAAAATTCTTCTTTGACATAAGGAGCCCTAGAAGGGTCTTTTACATGATGACTATGACAATGACTCATGAATCAACCTTAGAAGCACTCAATGGGTGCTTCGCCCTATTAACATAATCAAATGAGCATGAAACCCATGCCTACAAAAATAATTTTTCTTTTGGTCTTTACAAGTACATCTAAATTACATTATGTCATGAGCTAGACAACAATTATGATACTAGTTACATTTCTCAACATTTCTTAGAATGTTTGCTTTCCCTGAAAGTTCCACTAGGAGGTACATGCCCCTTTGCATCCTTGAATGTACTTCGAATCCATGATGACCTCTTCTTGGATTCTGGAACAACGACCCTAAGTGGTTCGATTAGATCAATGGGCCCTTTTGGTTCTTCCTAATGATCTAAAGGATGTTCCACAGGTACAGAAGGACCTGAATCCACATCCTTGGGAGCCTTCTGCTCCTCATCACCATGAGAGACCCTTTGGATCTTCAGTTAGCTACATCTTTTCAATCTACTTGATTGTTTGCACCCTTTGAACTAGAAGCTCTTTTGATCATCTGACACGGTTCTAGATGTCTGTACAATTTCTCCCTCTCAAACACAAATCACTCTTGCTGCGTTTATGCTTAATCCTGGGAGAATCCTTTGAGATGCCTTCTAAATCTCCTAGTTTAATTTCTTATGAACACTAGTGGATCTATGTCGCTATTCTCCCCACACATATTCTCCAACCATTTACTCATTGGTGCTATGAGGTTAAAACTTTGTTCACATTAAAATTTGTATTTTACTCAATTGGAAGTAGGCTAAAATCCACCCACATAGTTTTTGACTTTGTTAACTTGTTCCTCCATAATTTATACGATTCTTGGATAAATTTATGTAGAAGTAAAAAGTAGATATGCAGTACATTTTTATATATAGGTAATTAAACATATATACTAGGGATTACTGCCTACCATAATTTATGCAAAGATTTTAACAAGCTTTGATACCATGTTGATTTTCTAGTACTAATTAGATAAACACAATTTTCTGCAACTGATAATTACTTCCAATGATATATGACATTACTTTAAAACACCCCAAAACACCATTAAGTAATTACACTCAAAAAATTCAACTTCTTAGAAACTTCGACCTCTTCTTCATATTACTTCCCATGTGTGAGAGAGCGAGAAATGTGTGAGTGATTGAGTGTGTGAGTAAATGAGAAGTTCAAGTGTTTTTAGATAATGATATTAGGGTGCCTCAAGAGGCACATCCCTTTGCAAATTAAAATTAAATTAAATCTTTCTTTTAATTTAAAATTTTATTTTTCTTTCTTTTAACTTGTGTAGTTGAGGAATACCTCCTGCAGCTACCCAAAAATGAACATTATAGTCCTAGATCTTTTCACTATGGCTGATCTCCCTCGATGATTGGACAACCCATGGACTGACTATTGGAGGGACTTTTTGGGCCTTCTTGTCCAAACTCTCGAGAGAGTTATGTTGGAAGGTCATGATTTCTTAGATTGAATGATCATTCTTCATCTTGTGAATTATTCTCATGCTTTTCTCTTCATCGGCCCCCATATTTATTCAACCAACAAGCATAGTCCATCTAGTGCTTCCATAATGGCTAGAGGAACCCTTTGGTCACCACCTCCCAAACTCCTTTGAATTCTAATGTGATTCTTTTTTACTCCATTTTCTTGATCATCCACCAAATATGATAATGGTCGAACGATCCCACAATATGTGATGGTCATGATTCTATCTCCATGTGGACTCTTTAACCCACATCATCTCACCTCAATAATGAGTCACAGGATGAGTTCTTTCTTCTCATTCATTCTTGTTGATTGGTGGCTAGAGATGATCCTATATCAAACTCTTATTCACAAGTATGTATAGTGTCTTGTGAAATGGCCTTGTCCTAAACCAACTTTTGTCGCACTCTCACCTCCACCTATGCCTTTGATGCTCATGCCACCCTTGCATGGTCTTGTTGTTGCAAGACTCTTCCCCTTTCTTTCTCTTGTTCCTTCCACTCCAAACATTGAACCATTCTTAGTTTTGTACTTCACAAGTAGAAGTCTTTAATTGGCTCATCAAGCTGTTCTCTACTACAATAGGTGGCTTCATAGAGTGACAACTCCATATCCAATTATGTGCATTCCTCCTTCTTGCTTTTCATTCTCACTTTTGCAGTCAGCAATGCTTCATCGTCATTTGCCTCCATTTTTTCAAGCCTCATAATTGAACTATTTTGCATGGACAATACAGTGACCCATCTATTGTCTCTATCTTATCTATTGGAAAAATCACCTCAAGTTGATTCCATTTACATGTTAACCCATTAGTGGTCTTCGTCTTTGGAATGGACACTTCTTCGTAGTGTTTCCTTTCCTCTTTTGTGGTTTTCAATCTCATAGATATGACCTCCATATTTAATGCAACATCCTCAACTACTTTATTCTCTATCTTTCCCATCATCTCACTCATATGGACACCTTCAATTTCTTAAGTGTATTTGCCTTAATGAGCTTTTGTTTCTTATGTGTAGCATTGCACATGCTACTTGTACCCACAATAAAACATATGAAATGTTAATGGAATCAACAAATCACATTGCACCTCCTTCAATGGTGCCTTTTCCATTAGCATTCTTAGTTGTAACTCCAAGCTTCCTTGCATGTATTTTGTTACAAGTTCCTCCTTCATCTCATCTAGCATGCACTTACCTCTATGTTCCTCGTTCTTTGCTATCTCCACCTTAGCATTGGAGATCTTCCTCATTTTCATTTGACTCAACCTTCCACTGTTTGTTCTCATCACTCTGCTTCTGCTCTTGACAAGGCCGCTCTTATACAATCACTTTCACCTCATTTTGTTTTGTTTTCTTCACCTTTTACTACCTTTCAGTTACCTTCTAAAGAATGATTAACTTAGGATGTTGTGCTTCATTGGAAGACACATATTCCAACTTGTATGCTTCCCCTTTGCTCCATTGTAATGTTCCTTCTCATTAAAATCAGCTAAGGGAGGTTCACAATTTTGCAATTTTGGGATAAACACAATTTCAATGTCAGACTTAGGAAAGTTGGGTAAATAAAAAGGAAATTTGATGGGTAGTGGGAAGTGGTGGCCACTCCAAGGAAATACACACCCCTTGCAGAAATTCGACTTGAGGAGAGAGGGAGTTCGATGGGGGTGGAGCCTGCAAGGAGCAAGAAGATAGTCAACTATAAATAAGATATGAGATTCTCCTTTTGGGGCTTTTGAAAAATTGATAATTGAACTAAGTTCTCTTGAGTTTCTTAGCCAAGACAACACAATGTTGTTCAGTACGAGGGGATTCCAAGCGGAAATCTCCACTTTTTGTTCGATGGACCTCGAGTGCCATGCCTAGGGGAGCATTATCATCTACAACAAGCTGCGCTCGAAGCTATTGCAAGAGATCGAATTGCCAGTTCAACTAGCGAGGGACACAGTTGAGAAATTCATACCACTTGGAGGAGCTGCATTTGAGGGAGAGAAATTGTGGGCTTTGAGGGGCTTCTTGGCCTAGTGATTTGCTGGATACTTTGAGTGGTTGCATAGCTGATCAGTGGGGGAATTCTACAGGTGGAGTTTGTGGCCCTAGGGCCTGCACAGAAGCCTAGTTGGACAAATTCACAGGGGCTTGAGGTAAGGGAATTTTGCTGTGAGAAGGGCTAAAGTTGGAAAGACTATTTTGGAGACAAATTTCTTAGGAGTTGGGGGTTCTTGGTGGAATTTGGGGCACTTACAGTCATTTTCCAAAAGTGCGTATTGCCTGTCTCACTAGGAAATTCTCACTATTTTGTGGGTCAGCATATGCTTCAGAGTGGAGCCATTTCCTTTCTAGGTTTGGTGGAGTAATTTTGGGAGAAGCTATAGCTGCAATTTTAGGGGATTTCAGGCACTCTAAAGGGACATTTCCTCCATTTTTAGTGTAGCTGCAACTGCAACCTTTTGGACCTACACAGAGGGACATTAAGCATGAGGTTCCAACTCTTGGGGGCCATTCATATCACCTGGGTTTTGTTTTAATGTTCTTATGCAAGCCCAAGTGCACTTATTCCATGCTATATGTACTCCATCCAATTTAGATTTTTAATAAAATGGCTCAGCAATTGTTCTAATTTTTGTGTGGTATACCTGCATAATGTGTTTGTGCTCATTTTCTCTACTGTTGTCTAGTGCATGATTTTGTTATAAGCTTAATATTTCCATTAGGAATATTACAGTGATATCAAAACATGTTCTTGGCCAGTGTGGGGAGATAAAGTAGGTAATGCCACCTAGGTACCAAGGAGGGTTTTTCTAGAGGGGCTGAGGCAAGGGAAGAGGCAGAGGATGTGGCAGAGGAGGGCAAGACCCATTTTCAGATACTGAGTTGGACAATTTTAGGGAGCACATGGAGAATCAAGAGGGTTTGTAATAGCCTAGACAAGGGGACCAAAATCAAGTTTTGGAGGAGCTCTTGAGGACAAAGGAACAGATGCTAAGAGTCAAGACAAGTCCAACTCATGATGGATATGATGCAGTAGGTGATGGGCTTACATGTGAACAATAGACAGGAGCCAGAACCTCAAGTTGATGGGGGTTCTAGGGTAGGGGGAGGTATCCACACGCATGAACATACTTTTTAGCAGCCTCACACCCCTTTGGGTGGCCAAACAGACCACCCAATGATGCCCCATTTTGTGGATGAGCTTGAGCATGAGAGAGGGTAGATCTAGGTACAAATTTGGTGAACTCAGTTGCATTAGGCATTGATGAGTATGAGGGGATAGACCAAGGATCTAGAGGGTGATGTCCTTTGGGGAGTATATACACCTCAAGGAAAGGCGTACAACTGGAGTTGGATTTTATCACTGAGGAGGGTAGTCGAGTTAGGAGGTTCAGAAGATAGTTGGGAAAGTCAAACTTCCCAACTATGATGGGTCAGCCAAAAATTCAGCTAGAGCATGGGATCAAAATTTAGATACTTACTTTCACTTGAACCTCATGCGAGAGACAGATGCTATCCGGTTTGCCACATTGCACTCGGAGGGGGATTCCCAAGAGTGGTGGTTCCATGGCCTAATCACACTAGGGCACATTCATATCACCTCCTACACTAAGTTTATCAGACGAATGATTGAGAGATTTGACAGGAAGGACCCTGAGCTGCATTTCAAGAAGCTGGCCCATTTGAGGCAGACATGCAGGGCATAGGCCTACATCATGGAGTTCCAGAGGCTGGCCATAATGGTAACAAATATTTCAGAGGCCTGATTAATTATGTTATTTGTAGACGGGTTAGTTGATCCCCTGCGTGGATGGGTGAGGACCTACAAGCCCACCACGTTGATGGATGTTATTTCCAGGACTCAAGACGTGATTGATGTTGTGCCGAAGACCACGGTCCTTATACTCACTGGGCCCATGGCACCTTAAGGGAGCAGAAATACCAGTCAACCTCAAAGGGAGATTGGACGTGGACAATTGGACGATGAGACAAGGAGAGACCTTCGGAGGAGGAAGTTGTGCTTCACATGCCAAGAGCCTTGGGCATTGTGGCACAAGTGCACCAAAGGCAAGGCCCATTACATCAAAGTGTACTCAAATAGTGAGCCAGAGGAGGAGGCTGAGCAGGAGGCGGACCATGGAGATGGGGGACCACAGTTCACGGGGGGACCACCACCACGACCACCTCAGGGAGGAGGCCCATTCGTCCCTTCTGGGGGCATTCTAGCTTCACCTCGGGGAGTTCCGAAGTACTTCACACTTCGGATTAGGGGCACAGTGCAAGGTAAGCATGTGTTAGTACTAGTGGACAGTGGGGCTACACACAATTTTATTGATGCCTAGATGGTGGAGCGGAGGGGCATACACACAAAGACATTTGAGGGGTTTTCGGTAATAGTGCCAGGAGATTGGATGATGCAGTGCACGAGATATGTTCTCAATCAAACTTTGACTCTGGGGAAATATTCCGTCACTGACCATTTCTTTGGTGTCGATGTTCCAGACACCAACGTGGTGATGGGTGTCCAGTGGTTGTATTCGTTGGGGCGAGTCATCACTGATTGGTCGAAGTTAGACATCACTGATGGGCCCAGATGGGAAGCTAGTAGTGCTGAGGGGTATGTACTCCTACCCATCTCAAATAGTATCTGCCCATCAGATGGAGGCAGACTTGCAGCGTGGGGACATAGAGTGCGTGATGGAGCTCAGGATTTCAGAGATAGGGACTTAGGCATGACTAGTATATCTAGACATCCTTGCACTGCTAGAGAGGCATCAAGTATTTTTTAGGGAGATCCCTCGAGGGAGGACACTAGATCGAGGGTTTCAGCACACTGTTGAGCTAGAGGAGGGGATTCATGCAGTTATCACCACCCCGTATTGACACCCCAAGGCCTACAGGGATGAGATCGAGAAGGCCATCCAGGAGTTGTTGGCATTGGGGCATATCTGGCCCAACACTAACCCTTTTGCTTCATCAGTAGTGGTGGTGAAGAAAAAGGATGGGACCCTTTGTATGTGCATCGACTACTAGGCCTTGAACAAGAAAACCTTGAAGAACCGATACCCCATACCCCGTATAGATAAGCTAATGGATGAGCTTAGAGGAGCCAAGTATTTCTCTAAGATAGGCTTGCGTTCGGGGTACCACTAGATCTGGGTGCATGAGCAGGATATTTTGAAGGCGACCTTCAGATGCCAATATGGGCACTTTGAGTTCCTACTGATGCGTTTTAGGCTTAACAACACCCCCGCCACATTTCAGTCTTGCATGAACCACGTGTTCCACAAGCACCTGTGCACATCTGTTCTAGTGTTCTTCGATGACATATTTATTTACAACATGACATGAGAGGAGCACCTGTAGCACTTGGAGTAGGTTTTGAGCATCTTGGAGGAGCAATAATTCTATACCAAGATGTCCAAGTGTGAGTTTGGGCTGATCGAGATGTTGTATTTAGGGTGCAGGATAGGGGAGGGAGTCAGAATCCACCAGGAGAAGATCTGAGCCATCCCTTATTGGCCCACGCACAAGAACATGACATAGTTGAGGGGCTTCTTGGGAATATGCACATATTATAGTTGTTTTGCGAGGGGATTCTCCCAGTTGGATGCACTGTTTATAAACCTCATGAAGAAGGGGGCATACATAGTGCAGGAGGCCTTTGAGCACCTCAAGGTGGTCATGAGTACTTTCCCAATTTTGGCGTTGCCAGATTACATCCAGCCCTTTGTATTGGAGTGTGATGCATCCGGGGAGGGCATTGGAGTAGTGTTAATGCAAGGGGGCCATCCCATAACTTATGAGAGTAGGAAGCTTTGGGACTACGAGTGACTGTAATCACACTTGGACAAATATGTTGGCCATAATGCATGTGTTGGCCAATTTCCGGATATATTTGGTGGGCAACAGGTTCAAGGTGAATACTGACCACAATAGTCTTCGATTTTTCCTTGAGTAGAGGGAGTTGCAGGAGAGGCAATAGAAGTGGGTCAGCAAGATCCAAGCATATGACTTTCATATAGAATATGTCAAGGGCAAGCAAAACATAGTAGCAGATGCATTATCCAGGAGGCCCGCAGGACACTATCTCTGATGGATATCTCTCAGGACTGGAAGGCTCAACTGTTGGTTGAGTATTCCAAGGATAGGTAGGCCTATGAGATACTGGACGACACTTTGGGGGATGACAGGTACTAGGTGGTGGACAATGAGATATACTATAAGGACAAGATCTACCTGGTTCCAGGGTCACAACTTAGAGAGAGGATTATGTAGGCCATGATTCACCCTTAGCAGGACACCTTGAATTCCTCAAAACCTACAGGGCCATAAGGGAGCGTTTCTCTTGGAGGCGCCTCAATGGGGATGTGTTGAGGCACGTGAAGGAGTGCGTGGTTTGTTAGACGAACAAGGGGAAGCCAACACACCCAACAAGACTACTTCAGCCGTGGCTTATTTCAGAGATGAGATAGGAGAGCGTGTCCATGGATTTCATCATGGGCCTTCCGATTGCATAAGGGCGGGACTGTATTTACGTAGTGGTGGATAGGTTAACAAAGTTCACCCATTTCTTTGCCATTCCATCGAGATCTTTAGCCTCTCAGATTATTCAGGGTGCATGGTCTCCCAAAGACCATAGTTAGTGATAGTGGCAACACATTCATGGGGGCGTTCTAGCAAGAGTTGTTCAGGTTGGTGGGGACAGAACTCACTCCCAAAACCAACTATCACCCTCTGACAGACGGGCAGACAAAGATTGTAAATAATTGGCTGGAGGGGTACTTGCATAATTATGTGACCAGGCAGCAGGGGGCATGGGTGAAGTGGATGCACCTTGGAGAATTCTACTGCAACACTACCTACCACATGTTGATTGATATGTCACCCTTTCAAGTCCTCTATGGTTATGATGCACTTTCATTTTTTGACATGATTTTTGGAGATAGTAGGGCCCAAGGGGCAAAGGGCTGGGCCCGAGACAACTAAGATATTCTCAAGGCTCTCAAGGATAATTTGCAGGTGGCACAAAAAAAAATGTATGTTGATAGGTGCAGGGTTGAGAGGTAGTTCGAGGTGGAAGACATGGTCCACTTGCATCTCTAACCATACCAACAATCCCCACTGAAGTAGGAGGGGCCAGAAAATCTCAAGCCCTGATTCGATGGGCCATACAGAGTGACAAGACGAGTTGGGGAGGTGGCATATGAGTTGGAGCTTCCAACAAGAAGCAAGGTGCCAAACATCATCCATGTTTCATGCCTGAAGAAGTCACTTGGACAACAAGTCACGACCACCATAGAGCTGCCACCATTGGATGATGAGGAACACCTAGAGGTGGTGCCAAAGGCCATTTTGGAGAAGAGGGAAAGGAAGCTCAAAAATAGAACAATCAGGGAGTTTCTGGTCAAGTGCAAGGACCTTCCTAAGGAGGACGCTACATGGGAGGGTGAGAAGATCTTACAAAACCCTGCACTACAACTGCTTGAGGACAAGCAACATTTGGGAGGGGAGGACTGTAATGTTCCTTCTCATTAAAATTAGCTAGGGGAGGTTCACAATTTTGCAATTTTGGGATAAACATAATTTTGGTGTCGGACTTAGGAAAGTTGGGTAAATAAAAATGAAATTCGATGGGTAGTGGGAAGTGGGAGCCACTCAAAGGAAATATTCACCTCTTGGAGAAATTTGACTTGAGGAGAGAGGGAGTTCGATCAGGTGGAGCCCACAAGGAGCAAGAGGACAACCAACTATAAATAAGAGATGAGACTCTCATTTTGGGGCTTTTGAAAAATTGATAATTGAACTAATTTTCTTGCGCTTCTTAGCCAAGACAATACAGTGTTGTTGAGTACCTCAAGTGCCATCCCTAGGGGAACATTATTCATCTACAACAAGCTGCTCCTAGAGCTATTATAGCAGATCGAACAACTAATTCAGCTAGTGAGGGACGCAGTTGAGAAATTCATACCACTCGAAGGAGCTACATTTGAGGGGCAGAAATTCCAGGCTTTCAGGGGCTTCCTGGCTTGGTGATTTGTTGGAGATTTTGAGTGGTTACATAGTTGATCAACGGGGGAATTCTACGGGTGGTTTTCTTGGCCCTAGGGATTACGCAAAAGCCAAGTTGGACAAATTCGCAGGGGCTTGAGGCAAGTGAATTTTGCTGTGAGAAGGGTTGAAGTTGGAAAGACTATTTTGGAGACAAATTTCCTAGGAGTTGGGGGAAGGTTTCTTAGTGGAATTTGGGGCACTTATAGTCATTTTTTAGAAGTGCGTATTGCCTGTCTCATTAGGCAATTTACATTATTTTGTGGGTCAGTAGATTCTTGGGAGTGGAGCCATTTCCTTTTGGGGTTGGAGTAAGTTTAGGTGAAGCTACAACTGCAATTTCAAGGGATTTCGGGCACTCCAAAGGGACATTTCCATCATTCTCAGTGTATATGCAACTGTAATTTTCTGGGCCTGCGCAGATGGACATTGAGTAGAAGGTTCCAGCTCTTGGGGACCATTCATATCACTTGGGTTTTGTTTCAGCTTACTTATGCAAGCCTAGGTGCACTTATTCCATGCTATATGTACTCCATCCTGTTGAAATTTTTATTAAAATGGCTCAAGAGTTGTTCTAATTTTTGTGTGGTATACTTGCATATTGTGTTTGTGCTTGTTTTCTCTACTTTTTCTAGTGCACGCTTTTGTTATATGCATAATATTTCCATTAGGAATATTACATGCATATTTTGTTTATTACAATTTCTCATAGTTTCTCTTCATCTCACAACCCTAAAGCAATTCTACCCAATAATTCTTTATTGAAATTGTATCATGTGCAATGATAGCTCTACCCAACAATGTTATCTACTTCATCTATTTGAGACGTGAAGATTTTAAATCCACCCTTCAGCCTCTCAATACATCTACCTAGCATGCTCACTATTGGATTTGTTTCTCTCTCTCAACAATATACTTTCTCTTTGCAAGTCTTCTTGTAGTTGTTTTGTAGTGTCTATTCGATTTCCTTAGTAGATCTATAGCTTCGACCATTGACATCTCCAACCTACGATACATTCTCTAGAGTTGTCTATTTCTTTGACAACTCTATCCAACATTCTCTTTGTTAAACTTGTCCTTCACAGTATGTAGATGTTAAATCTTCACCTAAATCCTGCTTTCATTATGGTTCCTCCTTCAATGTACACTACAATTCTACAACTCTACCCAACGAACACAAGTGGAGTTGTTTTTGTCTTGCAACACCTATATATTCTTTCATTTCTCATTGGAGTTGTAGCTTCCCTTAACATACCCAGCTCTCCTCTTGTTAGAGATTGTCTCTCAGATGTAGGTACTAGGTATCAACCCACTATAGTACCAAAATGATGCAGAACAAGGCATGTGCCATGTTCCCATAGGTTTTTAGAGTGCACATTACCCATGGAAGGAAACAACAATTACACATGCAGTAGGAGAGAACAACAAAGAAATACCTTTCTATTAATTGAAAGTTTCTGAATAATACATTCATATCTGGACTCTTACTATTACAGTCACAAGGCTGCAACCCTTTTCTTCACAAAAGGCTCATTAGTTTAATTATTTGCATAAGTTTGGGTTATTCTTCTATGCCCTTGTCTTCTATGGAAGCTACGAGCTCCTCTTTTATTTTGTCTCCCTCTTCATAGCATCTAACTAATCACCACCAGTAGAGTTGTGCCTTCTCCTCTTTCATAACTCTGCCTAATAACCTCCTTTTGCTAGAGTTATATTTTGTAGCAAGTTGGTCACCCAAGCTATGCAGGAAACAAAAGAAAGATCAGTGAAGTAAAAGGCGCATGAGGTTATAAAAATGGGTCGAGGAAAAGGTTAACTCAGGCCCCCAATATTTCTCCGCCTTATCATCATTACTTCAAGATGTTGGACCTCTTTCAGCTAGAACCAAGGTAGTGGCATCTTCCTTGAAGTGTTTTGCATTCCATGTACACATTTATCACTTGCACTTTTGGATTGATGGGCATACCTAGGAACTATCCTTCCACCTGGGGTTGGAAGCACCTAATAAAGATAGAATTATCCCTAACAACATTGTGGTAACTTACTTCCAAATCATCAACTATAAAAACATTTGAAGGAAAGGCTTGTGTGAAGTTTTTTTGGGCCCCTAGCATTGAATATGGTCCATTTTACCTAATTATGTTGATCTCACTTCTTTTATTGACGCTGTGATACATAGTGCCCACTCTTGTGGCAATTGAAGCACCTGGTCTTGCTCAAGTGCTTCTTGCCTGGCTAAGATGTTGCCCCTTCACTGTTACCTTTTGGAACCCTTTCCTTTTCCAATCATGGTCATATTGGCCAAGGCTAGGTTCTCTTCTTTGCCTTCTTGCTTGTTGGCTTTAGATTCCTCCTGAGTCTCTTTCTGGATGCAATCATCCCAAAGCCTCTTCTAGTTGGGAAGGTGCCCCATGCTGTAGATTCCATTGACAAATGCTTCCCATAACTTGTGGAGTCCATATAGTGTCATATTCATGAGCTCTACATCCTCCATTTTTTTTTTTCCAAGGGCTAAATGTTGATCTTGTTTCCAACTGATCCTCATGAAGTAATTGGTAACATTATCAAAATTTGACATCTAGATGTATTCGATCTTATTTTTCAAGATCATCTTCTTGTTCATGTTGTTGCTCTGGAATAGATCCACTAGAGCTTTGTGCATATCCCTCGTTATCTTCTTTTCTGCCAAGTGAGGAATCGGGTGATTATCGCAAAGGTCATTCTCCTTTAGCAGCAAGATAACCCTTGCCTTGTAGGGCAGGAAATTTGATGCTCCATCCAATTGGTCCTCAAATATGAGACTAACTGCTACCATATGTTTGATATGATATAAGCCTTGTGCCAAGTCCTTCTAGCACCCACAAGAATAATGTTTGCTTATAGATCCACTAAGGTCTCCTTTAGATCTGTGCATTGGTCCTTTGAAACACCCATTAAGTTTTCTGATAAGTATGGCCTCCATTTCTCCCTTTGAAAACTGACCTCTACCAATCATGTCGCACACTCGGTACTATCCTTCGTACTTGCCAACTATGCTCGCTTGTACGTTCCTCATACAATCATTGTGGATTCTTGGGCTAATTTATGGCAGAGTATAGATTGTAGAGTCACGTACTACCCTCTCTGTGGGCTTCGTCTTTTGCAAGTTGATATCTACTGCTTTGCGTTTGTGTATTGGCTCTGCGACTCTTGCCTTACGCAGTAGCGACTTGAGTATTTTCCCCCACTAGGGCTAGGCACTTTCATGTCACCACAAACCTCTATCCTTTCCCTACTCGCTATGTCCTAATACCTTGAAAACCAATCTTAGCCTATCAACTAGCTTGGTAGCTAGCTCAATATACCTCCACAACTTGTCTTTAGGTGGCTACACCTAACTAGTGGTTTACTACGCAATTTGGTGGCTCACATTTATCAACAACCTCATGACCGTCTCCCATCCCCTTGACTACTTTTCTTGTCGGTTTCTTGTGAAAATTTCTAAACATAAATTCTATTATTACAACAACTAATTTATTTTACCTACTTATTTCTCAATAAGTTATTTATGAAATCCCTTCAATAAATATTAAAACAAATTCCACTGCAGATATCACACCATTATATAGAAACAAATATATGCACAAGAATCAAACACAACAACACAGTTATTTTTGGGCAATTGTCCTTGGAAAAACCCAATGCGGGAAAACCGGTGCAGCAGAGGAGGGTTTTATTAATCTTCAACAACAATCACTTTTACAGAAAAAATTGTAGACACTGGGAGAAAAAACCTGAGAATTTTCTCCGAGACTTTCAGACACCTTGGAGGACTTCCTTTCCCTACTGCGTCACTCTGCATGGCTCTGCGCTGGTCTGTCCTTCTCTACGTCATCCTGTGTCTCTATGATCTGCGTCTCCCTGTGTGCTGACTCTTAGAGTCCATGTGTCACTTCTTCTAAGCTCCCTGACTAATGTTAATCACCCCCTCTTCCTCCACCCTGCAACTCTCCTTCTGAAATCGATCTCACTCTCTCTGAGAATCGATTTTCATTGGGATGTTGAGTATCTGTTGGTGTGTCTCCAAATGACCCTCAAGTCTTCTCTTATAATTTTCTTGTTGACGAATCAACGGCCGAGATTAAGTCTCTAATCAATGACTAAGATTAAAATAGACTTGATCCTTGTCTCTTAGAAACTTCTCATCGTTATCTTTATTAATACCCATTAATATTTCTATTTTCCTAATTTTAGACTTAGGAACTCATTAAAAATATTAATTATTTTAATAACTCCTCATCCGGATGGAATTTCTCAAAACGATTTCTGGGTCTTGGAGATCTCATGCGCCTTAGCCTCTCCACTAAATTTCATGTCTAGAGAATATTTGATGCTTACCACAAATCAACACTCCCTCTTAGCGAGGAATGAGCTCTAGTAGTGTTCCACCACTGAACATCACACTGATCCTTCCGCACCGGTACCTGTGCTGATGCTTGGCCTGCTGCCCAACATCCACTGCACTGTTGCCCCTTGTACTGTTGCCCATGGCTCTGCCACTACCACTGCTACATCTGTACTGCAGTTCCTTCTCAATTTGTTGCATCATGCTACCCATAGCACTGTCACTACTAACTGCTGCACTGCATCACCTGATACTTATCCATTTCTGCTACTGAATGGATTCTTCACCATCCCCATCTTCTCCCTGAAGTAAACGAACTTTTTTCTTCCCAGGGCCTTGGTGAGGATGTCCGCCACTTGTTCCACTGTAGGAGTGTAGTTCAACTGTACTACTCCTAGTTGGACACAGTCTCTGACAAAGTGACACTGAATATCAATGTGCTTTGACCAATCATGAAACACTGGATTCTCGGAGAGCTTGATGCAACTTTGATTATCACACATGATCCTGGTCGCATCTATCCTTCTACTGAATAGGCTCACAAGCAATTTTCTAAGCCATATGGCTTCGCACGACGCTGTACTAGCGGCCATATATTCTGCTTTAGCTGAGCTCAGAGCTATGGATTTTTGTTTCCTATTGCACCAGGAGGTCATCCTCCATCCATTGTTGAAACAGTACCCAGTGGTACTTTTCTGATCTACTGAACTTCCAGCGCAATCTGCATCAGTAAACCCACTTAGTTTGATGTCATTACCTTCTAGTGTACAATAGTCCATACTCGATTGTTCCTTGTATATACCAGAGAACATGTTTGGCCGCTGCACAATGCGCCCTCTTAGGCTCCACCACAAATTGATTGAGGGTGTTGACAACGCAACAAATGTCTAGCATGGTATTGACCAGATAAATCAGGGACCCTATGAGCCTCCTGTATAAATTGGGATCAACATCTTTGTCTTCTGATGCATCAATTTTCTTCTAGTTGGTGATCATTGGAGTAGCTGTAGGACTGCATTCTTGCACCCTGAATCTCTTCAGGATTTCTGTAGCATATCTCCCTTGTCCAAGGAAGATCTCAACCTTCTGCTGCCAAACTTCCAACCCCAGGAAATAATGCATCTGACCCAAATCCTTCATGTCGAATTCTGTGGCTAGATTCTTCTTGCAGTCCTTAATGAGCCTAGATGACCCTGTTAGGAAGAGATCATCCACATATAACACTAGGAATAGAGGCTCATTCTCTACAACTAGATGGTAGAGATTGGGATCTGCATCACTCTTGATGAACCCCATCTTCTGCAAGTAGCCATCAATTTGACCATACCAAGCTCTAGGCACTTGTTTGAGCCCATAAAAGGCTTTCTTCAATCTGCATACATGAGATTTCTTCTCATGTGTCTCAAAGCCTTCTGGGAATTCAAAATCTACTTCCTCTTCTATCACCTCGTTCAAGACTTTTGTCTTGACATCCATCAGATGAGTCTTCACCCCATTTGTGTTGTAAGAGATATCACGGTTCTAATAGATGTATACCTGGCTACTGGGGCAAAGGTCTCTTCATAGTCTATTCTTTCCTTCTGAGCATACCCCTTAGCCACAAACCTGGCTTTGTATTTTTCCACACTATCGTCTTCAGCGTATTTGATCTTGTAGATCCATCTTGAACCTACCACTGATCTATCCTGAGGCCTAGGCACTACTTCCCAGACATCATTCACCATTATAGCGCTGTATTCCTCCACCATCGCATCCATCCAAACTTGATGTTGAATGACCTCTTGAAAACTTGAAGGTTCCCCAACCTGAGCTACTGAGGTCTGATATTTGTTTGGCTGTCTTCGCTCCCTTTTACTATTCCTGGGTGCACCAACAAAATCTTCTGCATCTTGTAGAATTTTTCAAAGTTCCCAGCTCGTTCTTTCTCTAGTAGTAGGTGCATCTGTTAGCTCTTCCTCTTCCCGTGACTCCTCCTATTCTAAAGGAGAATCTCTGGTACTGGCTTCCGCTGGTTGAAGTGGTTTGACCAATGGCTCATCTTTTGACTGCTCCTCGGAAGCCATTTCTCCAGATTTCCTAAAGGCCCTATCCTCCATGAACTTTACATCTCGTCGAACTACTACCTTCCTGCTCCCTGGAAGATAGATTCTATATGCCTTATCATTCTCGCTATATCCCACAAGATATCTTTTCTCTGTAGTTTTTTCTAGCTTCTTCCTCTTCTCCTCAGGTATACGACAATATGCTATACTCCCAAATATCCTAAAATGACTAACTTCAAGTGTCTTCCCAGTGAAGACCTACTTTGGAGTAATCTTGCCCAATGCCCTATGAGGAGTTCTATTCTGGACATAGACTGTCGTGCTGCATGCTTCTGCCCACAGGAATTTTGGCATATCCTGACCATACATTATTTCCCTAGCTGCTTCCACAATAGTCCTATTCTTTCTTTTTGCTACTCCATTCTGATTCAGATTGTAGGGAGCTGTCCACTCTCTTTTGATGCCCTCCTTAGCACAAAAATTGGTGAAGTCCTTGTCGACATACTCTCCACCATTGTTTGAGTGCAACACTTTTATCTTCTTTCCTGTCAGACTCTCCACTAGAGCCTTGAACTCTTTGAATCGATAGAAAACCTCATCCTTAGTTTTTAGAAAATAGATCCAACTCTTCCTGGAATGGTCATCGATGAAGGTGATGAAGTATTCATCACCCCAAAGAGCTTTTGTGGACATCGCTCTGCAGATGTCTGAGTGTATCAATCCTAGTACACTCTTTGCCCTATTGTTACTTCTAGGAAACGTTGCTTTAGCATACTTGCCCAGAGCATACATCATCTCGTTCGGTACTAAGATATGGAACTCCTGTTACAGTTTTTTTGAGAATTCTCAGAGCCCCATGGTGCAAATGTCCCACCCTTCTGTGCCTTATTTCATTCAAATCCTTGTCTGCATTACTACCTATCAGTGCCATTGGTGATTCTAGCTGCAACCTATACAACTTGTTACTTTTGATTCCAATCTGAACCTTCTTTTTCCAACTTGGGTGTTTAAATTATACTTTCTCCTTAATGAAGAAAACATAGCCCTTGCTTTGAAATTGAGATACGCAAAGTAAGTTCATCCCCAATCCTGGCAGATGCAGCACATTGGTAGCTCAGAACCGCTCTCTTGTTTCTGTTTGAAAAACTATAGCACCTTTCGCTACTAGAGTACACTTTGCCTTATTGCCCATGGTGATATGAAAATTCATCCTTTCTTCCTGATAATCTGAAAAACATTCCCGGATTCCTGTCATATGATAGGAAGCTCCACTATCTATATACCAAACCCCTGAGGAAGCAGAGCTTGCTACGCAAGCAACTTCTTCTTCCAATTTGGAAGCCAACATAGAGAAATCATAATTTCTATCTCTTGTGCATTCTTTGAAAATTTGCACGAGTCCCTTGAAGTGGATGTCTCTGCACCATGTTCCTAACCCATAATTTATTTTCCATTCCTGTCTCCGAATCTTTTCTCTGATACCATGTGAAAATTTCTAAACATAAATTCTATTACTGCAGTGACTCATTTATTTTACCTACTTTCTCAATAAGTTATTTATGAAATCCCTATAGTAAATATTAAAATAAACTCTACTACAGATATCACACCATTATATATAAACAAATATATGCACAAGAATCAAACACATCAACATAGTTATTTTTCGACAATTGTCCCCTGAAAAACCTAATGCAGGAAGACGGTGCAGCAGAGGAGGGTTTTATTAATCTTCAACAACAATTGCTTTTACAGAAAAATTTGCATAGACACTGGGAGAAAACACCTGATACTTTTCTTCGAGACTTTCTGAAATCCTGGAGGAATTCCTTTCCCTACTGTGTCAGCCCTGCATCATTCTACGTTGCTTTGCGCTGGTTTGTCCTTCTTTGCATCATCTTGCGTCTCTATGATCTGTGTCTCCCTCTACGCTGACTCTCAAAGTCCCTTCGTCACTTCTTCGGAGCTCCCTGACTCCTGCTAATCACCCCCTCTTCCTCCACCCTCCAACTCTCCCTCTGAAATCGATCTCTCTCTCTGAGAATCGATTTTCCTTGGGATGTTGAGTATTTGCTGGTGTGTCTCCAAATGACTCTCAAGTCTTCTCTTATACTTTTCCTGTTGACGAATCAACGACCGAGATTAAGTCTCTAATCAACGGCTAAGATTAAAACAGACTTGATCCTTGTCTCTTAGAAGCTTCTCATCCTTAGCTTTATTATACCCATTAATATTTTTATTTTCCGAAGTTTAGACTCAGGAACTCGTTAAAAATATTAATTATTTTAATAATGCCTCATTCTGATGGAATTTCTCAAAACAATTTCTGGGTCTTGGAGATCTCATGTGCCTTAGACTCTCCACCAAATTTCATGGCTAGAACACATCCGATGCTACCACAAATTAACATTTCTTTGATGGTCACGTGTTGGCCCTACCACTTGGCTCCTATGACACACCTTTGACCTGCATGCATCTACCCAGTGGCTTCTTTTGTATATATCAACAGTTGGATCATTTGCTTTCTTCACAACTTGTTTGTCCTTTGCCATCCTCTGCCCCTGCTATTGGCCCGACTCATCTATCGGCCTTTTTCTTGCACCTGGACATTTGAGCTCTGATTGGATGCGACTTATATTTCCATGGCTTCTGTGCAGGCTTGGTTGCTAGCTTGACCTAACAACCTATTAGTGGCTAGCCGCTTGTCTAGGTGGCTACTGGTTGGTACCTCCTTTGACTCTGTTGGCCACTAGTCCTTGCATGCTGTAGTTGACAGTGTCAACTATTGGTGATTGGCTTGGCTACTAGCCAACTTATTATTATTATTATTATTATTATTTTAAATTCTTGTCATAGTTTTTGGCTACACTGGCCCCCGCGGAGCTTTTAGTTGCTTTGTCGCTACTTTGACTTTTCTTTGACACATCTCTGTTGCATACGAACAATTTCTTTAGCCCTTGCATGGAATATGGATTCAATCATATGACCCTTTTGCCTGGAAATAAAATTTCTAACTTATACGATCATTGGCCCAAAATTGGCCTCTCAATGCCTATGTACATTTATTTGGAGATTGGTTTAAGAGGTTATGCATTAATACAATGTTAAATTTCCTTGAACCCAACAACCTGGAAATTTACTAACTAGCAGATTATTATAGATCTACTAAATAAAAAGCACAATTTGGATTTTGTCAAAAATTGAACAACAAAAGAAAAATAAACAACCAATCTCAATCACTTAAGTGCATGCAAATTTCTTCCCAATCAAAGTGCTTAATTAAAATAACTTCACAAACTATTTGAGCTTCCCTACGAGAAAAATGACCCTTTGAGGAAATTACATATACAACAATGACTTGGATCTAATCGATTTGATCAATTCCTAGATCTATCCTTTGATCTGTTAATTGATTTGTATCTCCCTTGCTCCTTGCACTTTCCTCTGACCTAGCACACTTGAATGGAAGTCCTCCAAATCACTGAGATTTTCTTCTCTTAATGTCTTATGCTCACTCAATGCAATGTCTCTTCTCCATTAGCCTAGCCTTTCTTTTATAAACTTGAGTTATGACCGAATCCACAACCCTGATCTCCAAAGTGATTGACGGTTGAGATTAGGTCTTAACATCACTTGAGATCAATAAATGAGATTCATCTACTTCACTAATCCATTTTTTTTTTGCATTTCATTAGATTAACTCACTTTTGTTTTATAAAAGAATTTCCTTAATTGCTAAAGTAATTTCTAAGGTTAGGGATGTATTAGGTGACTTCCACATGCGTAGACACATATGCTTGTGCAAAAGTACCTACCTGAGCTACAAACATCAACATTGTTATCTCAATTCTCTTTTCCTTTGGACTTGCTAGAAATAATTGATCACTTTCTATCTATACAACAAGCTACCCTAAGGCATCAATGGGAAAGATGGTGGTACACAGAAGCTCAATTCCTCCATGTCTGTTGTGCCTTTTGTTTTCTACTTGACTTGAGTTGCATCCTTACTCCTTGGTGAGAGTTTTTTACAAAGTCTCTTGGGAGGTGACTAGGTTGTCCCTTATCTTTCTTTCAAGGCTAGGCTTTTTGGTATCGCTTCTATGAAGTCCACTTGCACAAATATTTTGGAAATTCTCATTCAATCCATAGTTGATGTTTGATCATCAATTTCTAAGTGTCTGTCCAACTGATCTTTTATTCTTCACAAGATTTTCAAGCTCTAGAACTTTAACAATAAGTGAGGTAAATGAATCTTTACAGGGAGCTGGGCATTTTCTTTTAATAGGAGTGAAGTTGTATTCTTAGTTCCTGATGGGGAGCTTTGTTGCATGGTTGAAGTATGGCTCCCCTCCTTTGATTTTGTCCATGTTTCCCTTTGTTTTGAATAACAAGGTAATGAATGCAATGGAGCCTATTTGGAACCTTGGAGAGTCGTATCCAAAACCTTTTCCTAGGTGGCTGAGAATGACCCTTTTAGTGGTTTCCCCATGAGGTCTTTGCCATTAAAATTTCCTATAACATCCAACTCTGAGCATCTGATTACTATGTCTGCCACTAGCGTCTCTTCTAGCTCAAGTTATATGAATATCTCACCCTTCATTTTCCATATGCATCTAACAACTTTTTGTCTTTGTGACACATTTAATAGAATTTTTTCTTGATTATTATTAAATTTTAGAGATGGGGACCCCTATATTAGGTACTCGACATCTCCCCATCCCTTCTAAATTTCCCTAAATTTTGGGTGTTTTCCCTCATGTCCCTCTTGTACGTCTCCCCTCCCTTAGACTACCCTGTCTTGGAAACTTGGTGGAACATAGGGTCAATGTTGATTGCTTATTTTCAATTTTAATTTTTGAACCTTGAATGTAGATACCAATGACCTCAAATCAACTTCCTACTCTTTACACACTTTCCCTGATGGGAGGAGACCCAATATATAGAGAATCACTTATGAGGGATAGATAAACTAATATGGATCTGAAGTGATCTTGATGACCCTTTCCTAGGAGAGATTCAAGAGTTTGACTTGCTTGCCTTTTAAGCAAGGTACAAGGTTCTCTAGGATAGGGGAATAGGGATTTGAGGGCTTGGCTTAGGGAATGTTACTTGCAAAGGAGCTTCATAAACCCTAAAATCCCTGTGGAACTTGGTTTCCCAAGTGGTGTTTGAAGAGTTGACTTTGATAAGATATGGGACCACATTGGACCAAGTAGACCCATGTTAGTTCGAGAGGGATAGGATTTTGCAACCAATGATATGCTTCACCTAATTAGGGAGGGGAAAGGGATCAAGAAATGAATTCTCAATGGAAGGCAATGCAAGGATCCTAGTGAGGTTTCTAGCCTAAGGGAAACCAAAGGCAAGAACTGGTCTTCAATCTAGGGCTTGTGATATCTCAATATCCTACCATCAAAATATCATGAAATTTGGAGGGCTTCTTGAAGACACACCAGTGCAGTTGTGGACAAAAAATCAAAGTATTTGGATGGGTAGCTCTTGAGATAATTGATGCCCTAGGTCAGCTAGAGGACTAGACCTAGAGAAGAGGAAAGGGGAGAAAGAAAATAGGTTTAAGGTGATCACCTTTGGGTGGAACAGTGCCTAATACTTTGGGGCATTTGGATTTATGTAGAATTATGACTATGGACCTTTAAATTTTCTATGTCAAGGAAGCCTCAAAGATAACTTTGCTTGGCACTAGGACAACAACAAAAGCAGCTTCAAAGATGTTATAATTTGTTTCGCAAGATAAATGGCTTGTCAAGATGAATTTCAGTAATGAAACATCCCTAGGAAAATTCATTCATTATACATGGCCTGTACATGAAGCATTCACTATCCAGAAACAAAATATCCACAACTTCGCATAAGAGATGCAACAAATAAGCCCTGGTATAGTGAAATCCCAGAAACAATGTATGTGAAAAATTTTGAAAGAAAGAATAACATTAAAATGTACTTGCATATATAAGAATATATCCAACCATCCAAAAACTTGCCATCAAGAAGCCCCGAGACATATGAAAATGATCCAAACATCAAAATTCATTCCATGCGCCAAAAATTCATCCTCCAAGAAGGATAGTGAAAATCTCTAAAGAAATACTAGTTCCCAAATCCAAGTGATGATACTAAAATGAATTCACATCACTTGTATTTATACACTTCTAATGTGTTTGATTTAGCTAATTAGGCCTATATTAGCCCCTATAATAAAATAATGTGCAAAATAACTAACTTTTGGTGACAAGCCCACCAAACTAGCTGATAAACAAAAGAATAAGCCTCTCAAGAGGTTGAATAATGAATAGTGCATGCCATTGGGCCTTGGAGGAGGCCTAATGGAGTCCACTTGTGCCATAATGTGTAGTTGAACTCCCAAAAGCAGTGGACAAGTGATCGGCCCCTCGTAATAACCTGTGGTGCTCCAAATGACATGTGGGGGCACACAAGTGTCCTCATAGGTCTCCAATCAAATTGAAGATGCTTGTAGGTTGTTTGCAAGGGCTAGGATGATGGTGTAGGTGATGCCACATCATCATGCAAGTCTTGGGTCATCTTCCAAGTGTATGGTGCAACTTTGGGGCCAACAGGGCATGATGGATCAGGTGCATCTTCCTCTTCCAATAAGTGAACCACAAGCAATATCTGAATGGTTGTTGGGATCCATGGAGTATTGTCTATTGTTGTGGAGGCCCATGGTTCTCTACACACACCCTACATGTGCCAATGTATCCCTCTGGGGCCAGGACCCCGTATAGGGAGACTAAACCCAAATGGAAACCACTGATAATCTTGCATATGATTCAATGTGCCCCCATGCCTTCCAGCTCACGAAGTCATTAAAGAAATCAAATAAAAGAGTTTATAAACCATGGATAACAAGTGAGCATTTCATAATGGTGTGCCCTTCCATAATGGGCTTTGGCATGTGCTAATGTCTCCTAGCTCCAAATAGGGTTAACCATGCATCCTATTAGGTGGTTTCTACCTCTTAAAGGGGGTTGTATGTCCTTGGTACATCCTTCAAATGGTGGTGGCATGTGGCATAATGATGGAATGGAGTAGGGAATGAAAGGGGGAAACTTGGATTGTACAAGGGTAGCTAATAAAAGGGAAGCCCACACTTGGGTAAATAATGTGTAGGAGGGAGCAATCGTGGTGCATGAGTTACCTCGGGCTTGATTTTTCCACCGTTCTTCATATGCCTTTTTCTTTTTTATGATTTTCTTTGGTTAATTGCTCGGGGCTCTAGGTAACGAGAGCATGATGTGTAAAGTATAGCAGTGGATACCCCTTTATAAAGTGGGGCAGTTCATCACCCATTGCGAGTTGGGACAATCGTGGGTTCTTGAATGATAAAGGAGGCTCATCAAGGGCCATGTAGGAACTAGGGTGATGGCCATGGAATGGGGTAGAGCTCATCTCATGGCTTTTTCCCACATCCTAAATGCTTTTTTCCCGACCATCTTTTGCATTTTGTGGTACAATCCCCTGTTGAATGTGGCCAATTACGATTTTTCCTTTTCTTTTCGCTGCATCAAGCCCAAGGCATCATTCCACGCCCGACCCAAGATGTGGGGTGAGGGGTGTTGATTTCTGGTAGCATTGGATGTGCTCTAAGCCTCTAAATTTACAAGGAGGCTAGGACACTGTGAAAATTCTACCACTGCAGTATCTGATTTACTTTTCCTACTTATTCCACCATAAAGTTATTCATGAAATCACTTCAATAAACATTAAAATAAATATTGCTGCATATATCACACTGTAATACAGAAACAAACATATGCGTAAGAATGAAAACATTGACACAAATATTTTGTACTAATGTCCTCGGAAAAACCCAATGTGGGAAAATCGGTGCAATAAGGGAGGATTTTATTATTCAGCAATTTTCTAGTACAAGAGGGTGCCAAATAGGCTTACCCACAGATAGACAAATTCTTCAGCACTTCTTCAGAACCCAGCGTTACCCTTGTTGACCTCTGCGTGGCCTGAAACCCTCTACTTCAACCTGTTGAGACTCTGCACGACCTCTCTGGCCTTCTGCGTCATTCCTATAGCCTTTGTGTGGATGACGCAGGCCCCGCTGGCTCTGCGCAGTCTCTGCTGCCTCTGCATAGTTCCCTCTGGCCCTCCGTCCGCCTTTTCTGCCTCTGCATTGATCTCCTGTCTCTCTATTCTATACTTGCTGTCTTCTGACTGTTCACCAGACCACTGGTTCAATTTCTCAGCTAACCACACTCCAGAAATTGAACTGACTAGTCTCCCTTAGTGCGTTTTCCAAGTGACTCTCAAGCCTCCTCTTATACTTTTGTTGTTGACAAATCAATGGTCGAGATTAAGTCCCTAATTAATGGCTAAGATTAGATCTGGCTTGATCCATGACTTTTGGACCATTCTAACACAGTTTCATATTAATTCACATTAATATTTTATT